>VDFB02177968.1:0-12637 GCA_007258455.2 Sequoia sempervirens | reverse complement strand
AGTTGTGTTTTGGGGGAGAGTGGATATGGGAGGTCGTTGCACTCAAATGGTGTTGGGATGTCATGTTGGTCCACCTTTTTTGTGCATGCGAAATGCTCTACAGTTTCATGTAATGCTTGAGGTATTGTATGGGCATTCCACTTGTGGAAATTGCCAAAGTCATGTCTTCCAAGCATATCTAAGGAATTAAGATTTCCACTAGTACCAAGACCTAATTATGATAAGAACTCCCATTCATTCAATTGTATTGCATTTCCTATATTTTTTTCATCTTCTAGTTCCTCTTCCTCTTCTTGATTTACTTCTTCATCAACTATACGGTCAACATGCCACACATAAGATTTACGTATATTCATCTCCTTCCAATTTGCAACAATTGTCTCTTTCTCAATACCAATGTTTGCTTCAATGTTACGAAATTGATTTTAAAGAAGTAGTTCACTCCAACAAAATGTATCAAAATGTTCTGAATCCTCCTTTGGAATAGCAATAAATCGGGTGAAGATAGTGATAATTGCCCTTTTTTCTCCTTTCTTTCCACTTGTACTCTTTGCGACTTGATGAGAACGAGAATGATCATGAAGATTCAAGTAGTGTTAATTTCTCCATTTGAGGAGGACATTGTGTGTATATATGGATGTAAGTTAGCTCCAATGTATTTTAGTTTCGGTTTGTCCTAATTCGGTTGAAAATTTTTCTCCCAACATTAAGCACCATAACTTCACGATTGCAAACAACAAGGGGCAACTTTTGCAACATATGGCACATTTCTTGTGCACCTATGTCACGATCAACAATAATCTCAGACATGAATTTTTTTTATGCTGCAAGTGCCTTGTCTTGGGGTGCTTGCTTTTGACATATGCGTGTCAACATATAAAGACAACATTCAGATTTTCTTTCTGCATCCGTGACATATTTTGCAATGTACTTTAGAACTACTATTTTTGAAGGCATGGGCTAACAATCCATATTGGCTCTCCATATGGAAAGCATTTATGGACTATGCATATTCAACCTATCATCATTATGTGTAGGGAAAAAGGTTTTTTTCCCATCTTTGTCAGTGCACAACGAAGAGGTGGCACATTCAGGCTAGGGTGCACTCTAGCGGAACTCCATGTTGTTTCCTTTTTTGTGAAGGCAGGTTGATTTCAAACACTTGGTGTGTCTTTGGACATAGTTTAGTAACTCTTCATAGTTAGTAAGTGTGTTTTTGGCAAAGATTTTGGGTGTTGTTAGTAAGCATGGATCGTCTTGCGAAGACCGATGGCATGTGTTGTTCCTATCTCCTAGATTTTGAGGATTCCAGGCACTAACATATCTGTCAAAGAATGATTTTTCTGTCTACTTTTGCATGATTGCTCCAATCAAATTTTTCCATGTTTGGTGCACCCTCAAGCCAAAGGAAGCCATGTACATGTGCAGACCCTCGATGTTGCCACTCATATCTATACCGGTAGTTTGTTGCAAAGTAGAGCTTCTCTAAGACTTCTTCACAAAATGTTGTGAATCTTTGATGCAAGTATAAGGATGTGGTATGTGGGTTCATAACAATGTTATCTATGTGATCTTTATTGTTTCGTGATGTTTGAGTTGCCCCCTTTGTAAATAGTTGATGTAAATCAGGCCATTTGGTATTTGTAACACTTAATGTGAAGAATAGTGTGGGGGAGCCTATTTGGTTGATCATGTTTGACAATTCACCACGACACTTATTCCAATATGCTCGTGTTCGTCTAAGGGATGATCCATAATGCATCAACTGTTCGACTAGTTTAGTGTTAGGCAACGTTTATATATGGAGATGAAGGTTGTCTATGGTGGTTGGTATGCAGTCCTCAACATTTTTCTTGAAAAAAATGGAGGCAACACCTCGGCTTCGGTGGAACATCAACAGGTTCAAGAAAAAATATCTAAACCTTGGATGCCTTCCAAATCTATTATCATGAAACCTCATTAGGTGCAACACATATTTATGCATTTCAACTTGTCTATAGTGAGGTTGTAAATGTAATGCATTACCATTGGGAAACAAAGAAGGAAAAGACATGTCTAGAAGTCCTTTAGTATTGTATTCATTAATTGGTGAGGACTCAAGTGTTGGCCAATCTATAATGGTGCGATTGTGATCTAACTTGCAATGTTTCTTTTATGATTTCTAGTTCATGACATTTATTTGGTAGCCTAGCCATGAAGGATGAGGAGCAAGTGAATTCAGTGTCAGGTGAGTCCGCATAAAATTTTGAAGCACTTTTTGGTGCAACAATATCGTCATTGTCAACATTAATGTTATGAAGCATATTGGAAATGTCTGTATTTGTATCAGGGAGCTCCCCAAGAGATGCAAAATCCACCTCGACATCTTTGTAATATGGGTCATGTGCGATTTTATATTTTAGTGCAGCCCACACATGATGCCTACTTATGTAGTAGTCAAAATGGTCACCTCTTGTATTGGTTCTTCGAACCACCAACACATCCAAGTTTGCAAATTTATGTGGCAAGTATTTTGCTATGGTTTTGATATCTTGTGGGAAAAAAATTGTGTGCCCACTATATTTGTATTGGCCTCCATGAGCATTTGTTACTTGTATTATCAGATTGAATCATGCTATAAGCATTTCTTCGACTTGTGTAAGTGTTTGTAGCTCATACAGTTGTACTCCTAGGTCCATTAAATTAGTTGTTGAGAAACAATGTCTACCTGTCTCACAAAAGCATCTAAAACAAATTGGACCAGTTTGTGTTTTGTTGCTATGCATTCCTGGGTAGCATTCATGGAAAATTGTGCAAGTTGGAAAGTTTGATAGTTGATCTAATCTTGAATGAAATCTTTTTGAAGCTTCTATAAAGTTTTTTTTAGAATGTGGTAAGCTTGTGGACCGATTTTGACAAGTGTGCATTGTTTGGTGTGTGCACATTGACAAACCTGTAGACATGCAAAATTTACATTATACATTCGATCAGGATCATTTATCAATTGAACTAGATATTGCATTGGATCCATTCATCACCTTTATCCATTTAAATAATCTCATTGCCTAAGGTTATTTAAAATCAAAAAGCCATTTAAATCAAATCTTAAATCATTTTCCAAAGTCCAAAATGTCAAATCAGTTAATCAGCATTAAATCAGCATAATCATCATTAAATTAATCTAATCCTAATCTAATACTAATCACATCCCTTTATCTATAGACCTAGCCCTTGCACAATAAATCAATTTTATTGATTTATTTAAAACCTCATTTTCTCTCAACATGACAAGTCAAACAGGGCATTTATTGCTCTTCTTTCTTGTCCCCCTCTCAAAATTTATTGCAAATTTGAATTCAAAATTTCCCCCTCTTGGGCACTCTTCCCAAATCTTGCACACACATTAACTAATCACATGATGACAAGTGTCCTCAATTCATTGGCTTGATTTTGATCCCACATTGGTCCCTCTTCAACATTCAACATTTTGAAAATCTTTAAATACAAGCATCATCCTCAAGCAAATCCTTCACAATCTATTGCAAGGTTACTCTCTTCATTTGAGATTTGATCTTGTTCATCATCACTCCACCATCTCCATTTGCATTTACACAATTTGAGCTTTGATCAAGGATTGGGAAAGGGTCACTAGCACATGTGACACCAATCCAACTATGGAATAGGTAATTTGTTGAATGTTTTCATTATGCATTTGGCTTTTCTTTATCTTTTGTGGCATTTTGGAACATTTGCAATGTATTTCATAGGAGTGTTCTTGAAGGATTTGTAGGTGCTAACCCTTGTTTGAGTTTAGTGTTTGCAGATTTTTAAAGGCACCCACATTTGGCGCTAGAAGGAGGGCACTTACATATGTTTATGCAACCAGGGATATAGTTTGTAGTAGCTTTCGTTTATTTTATTTTCTTTTATTGGTAGGAGTAATAGTTGAGTTCTTCATTTGGATGTTATATCAGCACTTTCAACCATTTCTAGAAGCCTGTCAAGAATATCTTTTCTCCAGCACAAAGTTGTCCCTGTTTTAACGTTATATGAACCTTGATACGGAGGCAGCAAAAGTTTCATTCCCCAATCCATGGGTCTGCCCATTTAAATACCTCATATCAGATAACAGTTTCAAGATTTGTGTAATGCTGGTTATAAGCTTCAAGTCTAAATACATGATATTCCTTGATATATTTATTCTGATTTCTGACTTCTTTTCATATGCCTCACCTATGCGCAGGAAAGACACATGGCGTAACTCTTATTAAGGTCTAGTCGAGTACAAATTTTAGTGATCTAGCAATTCTGAGGACAGAGGTAGCAAAAAATTTTAGTTGTGCTCAGGAATTTTATGATTGCTCTCTGGTTTTATAATCCTTTGTTCTCTAGGTATTCGTCAAAGTGGAATAGTCTGTGCTAATGTACCCATAGAGCATAAACGTGGAGCATGATCTGGTGTTTACTGACTGCGTACAGTATAAGGAATGCACAATGCGTGATGTGTGAGATCGGCATATTATCTCTTTGTCATCGCGTATTCCTTTCTCCATATGCTCCTTTACACGCCATGTCATTTGCATTCAATTGAAAGCCTTTAAGTGCTTTGTGCGTGCCTTTTTTTTCTGTTGCCTGCTAATTAAAAATTTAGCGTACTTTGACCTTATTTCCAGCTGAACGTTATATCTGTTTGGAAATTTTAATATGGAATTGGATTTTCCACCCGCCATTTGCATTCGCTTGTGAAAGAAATCCGTGAAAGTGACCACAATGATGCGGCCATCTAATTTGTTCTTTTGGTATTTGGGCTGCCTCTTTGACTGTCAACAGAGCCAGGAAACAAGTTGTGTCATAAGATGTTGGACGTAGCTAAATAAACTGAAGGTGCGTACCTGTCTCTTAATAAAAGGGTAGGGTATCAATAAGAATAACTCTTGAGATTGACTGCAACCTGCAGTTTGGCGGGTGATGTGAAGGTAAAATGATTGTCGCTGGTAAAAGTGCAAGTAGCATTTAATAACTAAGATCTTCTCCACCGCATTCCAATGCTGAGGACAATTACCAGGCGATCTAATGTCCACTACTATGATTACTTTAAAAGCCTTGGCAAAATACTGTGACCAAATTCCAACGGTAGTGTGCTTAAGGGATCGGTGTAAATCCTTGAGAAATATTGTTTTTTTTTTGTGTCATTAAGATCATGAAAGAAGTCAATAGGATTGAATGCAGATTTGAATAAATCAAGGTGATGCAATAAATGTTCTATAATTTGAATTTACATGCTGGTTGCCGCCCTCTACATCATGGAATACATTATTTTAAGTTAGTCGTTAGTCTATGAATGATTTTACTAACTTAAAGAAAGTTAAATGGAGGAGGCTTTAAATCAATTGATTTTTTTATTTTTTTATGAAGGTGGGGGGGGGTAAGTTGAAAAAGTATTGATATTTATGGACATAAGGAATTTAGGTGCTTTATCAATGAAATTTTGTTTTATTCTTTTCTTTTATCAAGGATATTTATTGATATAACTCCTTTTTGTGGTATTAATAGGAAAACAACGAAAGCAAAGAAGGAAGGATAACGAAGGTACCAAAAAGCGAACAAGGGCAAGTGAAAGGTACAAAAGTGAACAAAGGAAAAGCGAACAAAGGAGGAGGATTTTTTTTTTGTTTGAAAACACAATGTGTTTTTTAACACTTTAAATGTTTGATCAATACTACTTCACAAAACAAAAACGAAAGGAGGGGAAGATTTTTTTCTTTGAAAACACAATGTGTTTTTTAACACTTTAAGTGTTTGATCAACACTTCACGAAATTGTTTTCCTTTTCGTTTTAGAACATTAGTTTTCAATTGGGGCTAAAATGAACAATTTTATTTTCATTGCAAAGGGCTTAAAACGAACCTTAGGACACACTTACTAGATTTAGTTTTGGGTTAAAAATTGAACAAGCAATCCTCATATTTCATTTGGTGCTTAAAACGAATTCACAAATTGCTTTGAAGGGTGTAAAACGAACAAGTGTTTGATTTGTGTGATTGTCTTTTGAGTACGTATCCTCTCCCCTTGCGCTTCGTGCGATCTAGGGTGCAAGAGAAACACTCAAAATACATTTTTATTGCTTTAAAAAACTTCATTTTGGGCTTAAAAATTGAACATCTTGTGCGAGTGTGAGTAGGGGCATTTTCGCGTACATTCTCGTTCTTTGTGCCATCAAAGATCGATCGAGTTACGGATTGTGTCCTTGCTCGCTTTTGTTTATCTTAGAGGGGCCTGCCTTGGGAAAAGTACTCACCGAGCAGCGACTCAACCCGTGGCACTCTAAAACCAGAGTATTCTGGCAGGGATATAAATGAGGGTTTTGGTTAAGCATGCAATCAAGCAGCGGTTGGCTCAGAGCGGGGATGGATCAGAAGGGGACTCTTCAGGTATGGAGTCAATCTCCAGAGGCGGAGAGTCTAACTGAGCCTATGTGTTAGGAATTTGCAAAATCCTTATCTGTTTGTTGGTGCAAGAGCGGTGGATTTCACGAAGCCGCCCTGAGCCCTACGGCTTTTAGTAGAGATGGAAGCATGCCATGGGAGTTTCATGGGTGTTGGTGCTTAGGCCCACATTATAAGTGAGTGCGGAGTGGAGGAGCCGTTGGGGTCAAGCATCCTAACCATCAGCTAAAGAAATGAAGTAGGTGGACTTGTCCAAGTGGGGACTCAACAAACATTGTCTATCACATCCATAGGGCTTGTAATTATTCTTTGTTTGAAAACACAGTGTGTATTCGAAAACATTTTGCAAACAAACATTCAACATGGTTCTCAAAATTTCAAACCCTCTTTAAGACAAATATCATTGACTCAATCCATATGTTACTGCTTTCCCTGCGGATTCACGTCTGTAGAGGTTCCTAAGCATTGGATTATATCTCAATTTGTCTTCTTGAGTAAACAATAGGAAAACCCTTGCCTTAAGTTCGTTGAATTTCCACATAAAATATCTTGTGGGGTTTAAAGAAATTAAGACATTGGTACATCTTAGTTTGAAACTTTAATCAAAGAGAGTGTTTTTGGTAAAATAAATCCATTAAGCAAAGACTAAGCAAAATGAACTTTCATGTGTGTTGAAGACTCCAAATCCCAAAAGCAAAAATCATTGATTGGAAATCCAAAATGGTCAAATCATTCCTTGGTTAACAAAGGTCTTTAGGAAGCATATGCATGATCTTCAATACCTAGGTCTTGAAAAATACAAAGTGGTCTTTTTAGGTTCATCTAGGGATCAAAACAAACCAAATCTCTTTCATCCATCTTTCAAAACATCCAAACATCCATCTCACAAATCAACTTTTGATTAAAACCTTGAAATCATCCTTGAAATGCTAGGCTTTATGACAAAATCAAGCAATCATTCAAACTCATTGAGATCAAGTCCTTGAAAACATTTATCAAAACACCTTTGGCTAGGAGTGTGTGAATGCATCCTTTTGCATATCTTTAGTCAAAGTCATCCAAATCATCTTGTCTAGCTTAGTGTATGTAGATGAATCCTTCTCATATACTTAGTGAAACAATCATTTTGTTTGGGTAGGTGTGGGTAGATGCATCCTTCTCCTCACACATATCCAAATCATCATCCTTTGAACACAACTATCCTTTAGATCATTATCAAACATCTTAGGGTTCCTTTTTGTTCAAAATCCAAAACAAAATCCAAATCAAGATCAAGGACAAAGTCTCAAAATCCAAAAAATCAAACCAATCAAAAATCCAAAGCCTAGTATTTCATTCAAGATCTATCAAAAGTCAAAACATCCATAACATCCATCTTTGAACATCACCATCATATCATCATCACGTTTGATCCTAAAAGGCATCCTAAAAACTTTCACTTTGGGACATAAAATAGAGATTAAATCCAAGGAATCAAGAGATTCATCTCCCATATTTCCGAAGATTGATCCTTGTTTTATGGTTCAAAAGAGATCTCAATACAAGAAGAGTATGGAAGCCCACAAAGAAACTCCCGCTTCAAGTGACCTTAGCCAAACAAACGCAGAAATGAATCTTGCAGAATCAAGCAATCCATTGGTCCCCTCATCATCACAAAACCCACAAGAAGAAAATCAAGGGGAAGACCTCACCTTTGGAATGTCTCGCGAAGAAATAACTGAAATGCTCCAAAATCCAGATAACCATAGAATCATCAACATCATGATGAGACTTAACCCTTCGTTGTACATGCTTGAACTAGCAAAGCAAGGGGCCAAGTTGCCTTCGGATTTTGATATGAGCACTATAGTGGAGACATCTTTTCCACCAATCTCATCCACCATCCCCATTTCATCTACACCTCCATCCCAAAACGTCACGCAAAACATTCCAAAAATCACGACATCGATTGCTCCAACTCAACCAAATGAAAACAAGGGAAACACATTTCTCAATGAACTTCAATCACATCCCCCTGTGAATAACCAAAACTTGGACGCACACACCACAGTGGAACAAAACACCCTCCAAAATTCATTACACCAAAATGTTCCTCTCAATTTACATTATGACCTATCCTCAACATCATTTCATGGAGCATCACAAACACCTCTTCTCACGAATTCACAAAAAGAGGGAGACATATTCGGACCAGGGGGCATTTTTAACACCACAACGCTCTCGCAAGGATTCACCCCCCTCACATTTCCACCTATCCCACCACTATCATTATCATCCACATCACTCCTTGGCTTGGGGTTGCCTCCCCTACCAAGCATCAATCAAACCGCTATCCCAACCATGAATCAAAACATTTTGCCAAACGCTCAAAACTTATTGTTGACATCACAAATGACAAACACGCAAGCAATGGCAACATCATCAAACACCCCCACAACATTGCAAAACATGGTCTCTCAAGGGCCAATCACATCAACGATGCCACTTACCACATCAATAACACCATCCACCAATCACACAATCAACACGACGACACCATCCACCTTTCACGCAATCAACATGACAACACCATCTACCAACCAAATGATCAACACAACATCATCATTCACCACCACCACAAACGCCATTCCAAATCCACCACCACCCCCACCGCCACCAACATTCACCACAACAAACCAATTCGACGCAACATTGCAAAATTTTAACAAAGGCTATCAACAAGTGCAAAACAAAAGGCATTGCAACAAGAAGCTCAAGGCTGCTTAAGGTACCAAGGCAACACAAAGGCGTTACAAAGCACAACAAGCACAACAAACCAAGCTTTGTGCAACAACAACAACAACAAGCCCCAAGCCGGCACAAGCATTGCAAGCACAAAGAGTCGGCTCAAGCGCAACTTTATTGCAACAAAACAAGTATGAGCCAAGCACAAGCTCAAGCGCAAATGGCCCTGGCCAAGCTCAGAAAGCACAAGCACAAGCACAAGCGCAACTGTACCTGAAATGACATGATGGCAGAAGCATATCGACGAAAGCATTAAAAAGCAATACCAAGGCGGCAAAGGCGTGAGGGATTGGCAGCCAACAACAAGCGTTGTGGGAACAAGAACAGGCAGAACAACAAGCGTTGTTAGAACAACAACAAGCGCAATAGCTAGCAGAACAACAAGCGTTGTTAGAACAGCAACAAGTGCAACAACAAGCAAAAATCCTAGCGCAACAACAACAAGAGCAACAACAAGCGTTGTTCATCCAAAGGCAAGTAGAAGCCTACTTTGCTCGCCACAACATACCAATACCAGTGACCAACGCACAAACCAACCCATCCATCCAAACCAACCCATCCATCCACACCAACTCATCCATCCAAACCACGATTACAACACCCCAAAACACATTCATCCCACCCCCTGATCCTCAGAATGATATGACGACACAATTCAAGTTGCTCTCACAACAAGTACTCGATCTTCAATCAAGGCGAACAACCAAAACACAAAGCAACTTGTGTCCCTATCCATTTGATAGGAACCTAGACATGAAACCATTCCCTAAGGGATTTGAGATTCCTAAATTTGACAAATATCGAGGGACGGGAAACCCTGAAGATCACATCAGGGAATTCCAGGTTCATTGTATGGAGGTTGCATATGACGATACTTATCTAATGCGGCTATTCCCTAGGAGCTTAGCAGGCAATGCCATAGAATGGTTCTCTCGCTTACCTTCGGGCATTAGGACATTGAAATTAAGAGCGCGTCATTAGAAACTTCATGTAACATTACAATGGATAGTAGTCGAAGAACTCTACGCTCTGAAACAAGGAAGAATGAATCTTTCGCTTCATTTCTTCAACGATGGCGATCAAAGGCCAATCGGAGCAAATGGACCATGCCAGAAGAGAAACAAGTCTGCACAATCATTACCAATCTTGAAAGTCGTCTATCATTCCACCTCAAGGTTCAGGGAATCACCACCTATGATCAACTAATTTCCAAGGCGCTTAGCATCGAAAGAGCCCTTGCAACCCAACCCATCGAATCAACATCATATCATGAACCACAAAACAATCGCCCACCCTCAAATTACAATGATAAACCTCGTACATGGGTGAGAAACAAGAACATCACTAATGATGGCGTCGTCGATGCCAAGGTGGTCATTAGTGGTCCACGCCAAAATACACCCGCACCACAAATCCAACCACAACGCCAAAACACTCATCACATAACATATCAACCCAACAATAATCCCACCATCAATAACGTCAATGACCAAAGAGGACCACCTCAACGCAAAACATACCCCAAGCGAAAATACACTACTTTGGGGGAACCACTTGAGGACATCATGAAAAAGCTAATCGACGAAAAACTCATCCAAGCTCCCACGTTTGAGAATTATCAAGAACCTGATGTCAAACCTCCTTGGTACAATGAAAATCAACTATGTGAGTTCCACAAGATCAAAGGCCACACCACAAATAACTGTATGAGACTCAAGAACATCATTCAAGATCTCATTGACAAAAGAATCATAAATGTGGAAACACCTACAGGGAATCAGGATCTTAAAATCTACACGAATCCGATGGCGAATCATGGCAACAAAGGGAATAACAAGGATAAAGGAAAAGGCAGTGTAAATCATGTATACGAAACCGTTGTTGCCAACCTCAATGAAAATTGCATGGTAATCACCATCAAGGGCGCCCATGCCGAAGACTGTGGAGTCACCACAAGAGGCGGAAAAGTCACCATCGCAGGATCATCCCAACCCAATAGAGTTCCTTCATCAAGAGCCGTTCCGTATAGCTACAATGTCATAGAACAACTCAAGAGAACACCAGCACACATCTCCATCATGGAGTTGTTAAAAATGTCATCAGCCCATAAAAAGATCCTCGAAGAAGCATTAGCCTCATCCATCGTCCCCGCAGATCTTGATGCGGAACAATTCCAAGCTATGGTCAGAAACATCATAACGCCTAACCTCCTTACATTTTCTGACCAAGACTTTCCCGCCCAACCATCTCACAATCGTGCACTTCACTTGGAGGTCATTGTGAACAAAAGCAAAATCAAAAGGGTCACGGTGGATGGAAGTCTTGAGGTTTAAGCATTTGTTCTTTTAGCCTCATCAAGTAGTTAAAGATATCAGAAGATTCCATTGACAAAGGGAAGGGCATCACAATCAGAGCATATGATGACCAAGAAAGAGTGTCACAGGGCATAATTAAGCTCCCTATCCAAGTAGGGCCAACACTTATGGAAACCACCTGTCAGGTCCTGGACCTCGACTTACCATACAACATCCTCCTGGGGCGCCCATGGATCCATGCAATGAAAGCCGTAGCATCAACCTTCCACCAATGTGTAAAATTCACACATAACGGACAAGAGGTTACCATCCATGGAGATCCTGAGCCGTTTTCATCGCAAGAACCTTGAAGCCAAATATTACAAAATCCCCAAGAATTCTTGAAATGATGAGGCCCATCATCATACATCGATCGCTTCACTCTCCGTCCACTTACGCGTGAGAACGCCATTCCACCATACTCGATATCAAGCTTATCATCCAGGAGGACGGTTGTGGAAGTTATAGGCTCCCTAACAATGCTTTTGTGATAGGAGAGTTACCACAATCTCCAAGATCACGAGGACGCCCACAAGAAAATCAAGCTCCCTCATCACAAACCTATCTTCAAAATTATCCTGAATTCACAAGGTGGGGAGACCTTGGCCATGGGGTAATTGAAGCAGATCCATCAAACATGTTGTATCGAGATGAAAGACCAACACCTGAATTACCAATGGATGAAAGAAGCAGAGGCCTACACATGATGCTTGCAATGGGCTATGACCGAAACCAGAGATTGGGACAAAATGACAACGGCCTCATAATACCTATCATGCCAGAGACGCGACCCATAACAAATCTTGGTCTTGGATGTGCCACTCTGAGAATAACCATACATGGCCGATGTCCTCTGGTTAGAGCTGCTAATGTTTCTCCTCAGCCAGTAATAGTACAACTACACTCACCAATAGTCACAGGTAGGGACACACATAATTTTGTAACTGAGCCCTACATTAGTAGCGATGATGAAGATACCTTATCCAACCTACCTAGGTTATTCGAAGATACCACCCTGTGTATGATTAGTACCATATCCTTTGAACCAAATACGCAAAATCATGAGATCCGCTT
>VDFB02177967.1:0-10440 GCA_007258455.2 Sequoia sempervirens | reverse complement strand
ATGCCTGGATCCGCAAGCCCCTGATCATAAGCCCATGGCCGAGCCACCAAATGTTTGAAGCTATTGACAGCCTCTAAGGTAGGAATATACCGCCCCCATGAAACCTATGCCATGGTGTGGGAAAATATGACCACATAATCATTGTCTGGCCGATCCTAAGCCTCACTGAACTAACGTTGCACGCGCCCGGGAAGATATCTCTCTATCATAGTATGCTCTCACCCCTGCATGAAGCGGTCCTAGCGGGCATAGAAAATATAATGTACATCATCAGCCCATCTGGGCTGACCAAGGTATAGACACAATATGAATACTTGCATCTCGTCTAGGACCCTCCTCCATTAGGCAATCTTATGCTCGCCTGTGTGTGTGAAGGACACACCGCCTATGTAGCGCCATACAAGCTGGTCATCATCCCCCATCGGAACTACAACAATCTGTGACCGAAGGACAACAATGTGCTCCCATGCCCATACATGGTGGAGTGTCACGCTTGCTCCGAGTGCTCTATCATCAAGGTAGACGTACTCATGGAGATATCTGTACAAAGATGCAAGAAGTATCAGACCCCAAGCAAAGCAAATAGGCCTGTCACGCATAACCATGTGCTCCCAACAGAGTCCCAAACTGAGACTGAAGTACCAGCCTCATCTATCTTGGGCAATGAGATCTGAAATAATGGACTCAACAACCAAGCAGAAGGGAGGTGTCAGGGCCCTATGTCGCTCGAGCTCGATCTGCCCCTCACAAATGACAATGTCCCCTATGGCGAGGACTGCGTGGCAGGCATTCATCCCATCATCTATATCAAAAATGACATGCTGACCATGAATCGACAATCTCAAGATATGCCAAACGTCCTCCAAGGTGACGATGGCCTTGCTAGTGGGAAGGTAGAAAGAAGAGGTCTCGTTGTGCCATCTCTTAGAAAATGCTGACATCATCCCAAGATGGGTGCAAATGGGTGCTATGTAGGCGATGTACCACAACCCCATGCCTCGTAGTTGATCCTGATCTCTGTCGTTCAGGTCCCGCAAGTAACAAAAGAGATCCCGCGACCTGTGCTCTCAAGAGTAGAGCTCCCTCGTCGCGTCCTGCATCAGGAAGGGTCATCATGTTAAAAATTTTGAATTTTCTTTTGCCAAGCATCCAAGAAACCACTCCAGCGTCACAATCTGTGAAGGTGTCGCAGTTTGATTTTTATCAAACTACGACGCTAGGGCACAAAAAGGCCGAAAGCACACCGCCGCGGTGCACTTTCCTTCCCAGCAGTGTAGTTTGAAAAGATTCCTATCATTAGTGCAATCACGATCGCATCTTTGAATTGACCTTGCCGTCAGAGCTCAAGGTCGGTTTGGAATTTCACAAACTCCAAAGTCCACCATTGCGCGCTAGACCGACAATCGAAGCCGTACGCTTGATTTTTGAGTGGCGCCTATATAGCACGCCGCAGTAAGGGACCCACTTTGAAAGCATTAAACAATTAAAACAAAAAATAAAGCTCAAGTAAGAATCACTTACCGGTGCCCCAATGTCAGGTGGCCACTGGTATGTCCGGACTTAGTCAAAAATGTGCATCGAGAGTTTTCGTTGCGCCATATCATTAGGAGGTCAGAGCTCAAATCTCAAGGTTGCTAGATGGCTTTGTGAAAATGAATTGAAAGTGACCCCTCAGAGCCTTTTTAAGCTTGAAAATTAGGGTTTTTTCACCCTGATTGGCTCTCCTGCTAGGGTTTTGGACCCTTGAGCCTATTTTTGTCTAGCTGAGGCTTTCTGTTTTACATCATTTTACTGCGGCGACATGTTTCGCCTCTTTGGAGCCTTTTTGACCTCTTCGGCACCTTCTCTTATTCCCGAGATCACCCAAAATTGAAATTTTCTTCCAATCTTCGAGGGGCCAATATATTGGCATGTTTTCAACCGTGCGCCAGTTGGGGCAAGATTTTTAAAAATATTTTTTTTTCTTTGACCAAGATCGCCATAGAACCAACTAATGAGCTCATTAAGCTTCAAAGAGGGGAAAATGTAGACACGTGAAATGTACCATTGGCATTGTGCATCGGGATCCCCACTACTAACGCCATTTCATCCTAAATCATCTTGATCTAACCATTTAATCATCAAATACCTTATCTAATTAAATTGTCTAATATTCATCTCTTAATTAAATAAACCGCTTATCTAATTAAGTCATTCTTCTCGATAATTAAATTAACCATTTTTTTATCTAATTATCCCTATTTAATTAAATAATTAATTTTATTTGATTAAATCTCTAAAGTCTATCTATTAAATTAAATAAATTAAAATCTTATTTAGTTTAATCTAACATCATCTCTTTTAATTAAATAAATCAAAATCTTTATTTAATTAATCTCTTATCACACTCCTCTCATATCTTATTTAAATAAATCCACAAATTTAAGTAAAATAGGTCACATCACTTAATCTCTTCATTAAATTAATTAACTTTGATTAATTTAATCTCCTCTCATGTCCCATCCTCCAGCTTTTACCACTTGCACATGAAAATAGATCTAATTGATTTATTAAATCTCTATTTTCCTCAACAAGGCATCTTTTGGGAATATTCTCCAAGTTTGAATTCAAAAATCCAAGTTGACATGTACATCCAACAAGGAATTTACTCCATCTTACATGTCCTTTGCCTTGAGCCAAGTGGCATTCAATGCATTTTCCCTTCCCTCTTGCATGTCATTTCAACAAAATTCAAAATTCAAAAATAGGCATTTATTGGCACAATCCTCAAAACTTGCACATCCTCCATCCACTCATAGGTTGACAAGTGGAATCTTGCCATTTGATGAATTTTAGTCCCACATTGCTCTATTTTTGACATTCATACATATTCTCATTCTATAAATAAGAGGCTAAACTCCTCATTTGATCATCCACAAATTATGCAAAGTTACTATACTCAAATCTCTAGCCATTTTCACCAATACCATTGAGTTCTTAGCTAGGTTATGCAGGTTTGTAGCTTGGAGCGTTCACCATCCTTCATCAAAGTGGATCACTCATCAACATTCATCAAACTTGCATCATAGGAATTGGGAAAGGGCCAATTTTCACATCAAATTGGCACCAATTCCCCCATGGGATCATGAGTTTGCTAGTTTAATTAGGATTCAATCTCTATTTTGTTGTTTTCATAATTTTTTTCCTAATTTGAACTCGGTAAATGGATTTCATGGGGAATCATTATATAGTCTAATGTGTTTGTTCTTATTGTTTTGCAGGTATTAGGATTGGGGTTCGCACAGGTGGTAAGCATAACACTGATGATGTTCTCTATGTTGAAGGATTGAAACACAACCTGTTAAGTGTTGGATAGATGGTGGACAAGGGTTATGATATTCAGTTCAAAGATGGAAGATGCAGGATATTTGGAAGCTCTGGAAATGTAATTGCTTTAGGTAAATAGACAAAAGGTAACATTTTTCACCTAAATGCTACTAGTGAAAGTTTTTTAATTTCTCAAGTAGATGAAAGTTGGTTATGGCATAGAAGGATGTGCCATGTGAATTTTGATAACATTGTCAAAATAAGTTCCACTCAAGTAGTAAGAGATCTACCTAAACTAGTGAAGCTTGCTAGCACAATTTGCAAGGAGTGTCAGATGGGAAAACAAACTAGAGTTTCTTTTCGGAGAAAATAGTTTTATTCAAATGATTTGTTAGAGTTGTTACATACTGATCTTTGTGGTCCCTCTAGAGTAAAAAGTATTCATGGAGAAAGGTACTTTATGCTAATTATTGATGATTATTCTACAATGATATGGGTTGCTTTCTTAAGAGAAAAATGTGAAGCATTAGGGAAGTTCAAAAGTTTCAAAGCTATGGCAGAGAATGAGAAAGGTCTGAAAATAAAATGCTCAAGGTCAGATAGAGGTGGTGAGTTCACCTCCAGGGAGTTTAATTCCTTCTATGATGAGCATGGAATTAGAAGACAGTTATCTGCTCCCCGAACCTGTCAACAAAATGGTGTTGCAAAAAGGAAGAATAGAACAATTTTGGATGTTGCTAGAACAATGATGATAGAAGGAAATGTTCCCCAGATCTATTGGACTGAAGCTGTAAGCACTAATGTGTACACTTTGAACTGGGTAAATGTGAATGGTGATTCTGGTAAGACTCCTTTTGAACTATGGTTTGGTTATAAGTCTATTGTTAAGTATTTCAAGATCTTTGGAAGCAAATGCTACATCAAGAGAGATGATGATATAGGAAAGTTTGATGCAAGAAGTGATGAAGGAATCTTTCTAGGTTACTCTACTAGCAGCAAGGCCTACTGGTGCTACAATAGAAGATTGAGAAGAATGGTTGAGAGTGCAAATGTCAGAGTTGATGAGGATTCTACTAAATCATCCAGACATTGTGGATATGACTCTGATGAAGACAATACAAACAAAGGGAAGAATGTTCAAACAAAAAATCAACTTCAAATTGTGCCATATGTTCTAGTAAGACAACTTCAAATTTTTCTAGTAAATAAAAATAGTCAGGAAGTAGAGACAAGTACAAGTGCAAAAGAAAAATAGAAGAATCAGAAGTTCAAGACAATCCTAAAACTCCAAGGTATGTAAAGCTAAATCATTCTAAAAATCAAATTATAGGAGATAAGAATAAAGGCGTGCAAACTAGAAGGAAGATTGCAGAAGAGTATTGCCTGATATCTAAGATTGAACCTAAAGATGTAAGTGAAGCTTGCAATGATGAACATTGGATGGAAGCTATGAAGGAAGAATTAATGCAGATTTAAAAGAATAATACATGGATACTTGTTCCTAGACCTAAAGAAAAGAATGTGATTGGTACTAAATGGGTCTTTCAGAACAAGCTGAATGAACAAGGTGAAGTGGTCAGGAATAAAGAAAGACTAGTATGTAAAGGGTATTCACAAATGGAAGGTATTGACTTTGAAGAAACCTTTTCCCCTATTGCTAGAATTGAAGCTATAAGGTTATTTCTTGCTTATGTTGCATACAAGAAATATAAAGTCTATCAAATGGATGTGAAGTCAACTTTTCTGAATGGTGAGCTAGAAGAAGTATACATTGAACAACCAGATGGATTTCAACTGACTGACAAAGAAGACATGGTCTTCCGATTGAAGAAAGCTCTATATGGACTCAAGCAATCCCCCAGAGCTTGGTATGCTAGATTGGACAAATACTTATTAAAGCTTGGATTCAATAAAGGTACTACTGGTAGAAACTTGTATTTTAAATTGGATCATGACAAAGAGTTAATTATTGAAGTCTTTGTTGATGACATTATTTTTGGAGGAGATGATAATTTATGTATGAAGTTTGTTGGTGAAATGAAGAATGAATTTGAGATGAGTATGATTTTAGAGATGAAGTTCTTTATGGGATTGCAAGTTACTCAGTTAGACAAGGGAATCTTCATATCTCAGTCCAAATATGTGAGAGAGTTGTCAAAGAATTTTGGTATGGATGACTCAAAACCTGTTGGTACTCCCATGGTAACCGGATGCAAATTAACATAGAATGGTGATTCTCCTAAGGAAAATCAAACAAGGTATAGATCAATGATTGGTGGGTTGCTCTA
Source organism: Sequoia sempervirens (assembly GCA_007258455.2). NCBI lineage: Eukaryota > Viridiplantae > Streptophyta > Pinopsida > Cupressales > Cupressaceae > Sequoia > Sequoia sempervirens. Next base: position 4,846 of record VDFB02177967.1, on the reverse strand, counting down.
CTTAACTCAGAATAGACCAGACATTATGAATGTTGTGTGTATGGTTGCTAGATTTTAGGCTGATCCAAAAGAGTCTCATGTGACTATTGTAAAGAGAATTTTCAGATATTTCAAAGGAAAAATTGATTTTGGACTTTGGTATCCTAAGGATGATGATCTTACTTTGAATGCATATACTGATGTGGATTGGGCAGAAGATGTAGATGATAGGAAGAGTACTAGTGGTGGTGCCTTCTTCCTAGGGAAGAAGTTGGTATCTTGGTTGAGCAAAAAGTAGAATTCTATTTCTCTATCTACTGCTAAGGCAGAGTATATTACTACTACAAACAACTGTACTCAAGTGATGTGGATGAAACAGATGTTGAAAGATATCAAAGTAGTATGTGATGAACCTATTTCCATATACTGTGACAAATGAAGTGCTATTAACATTTCAAAGAATCTAGTGCTACACTCTAAGACAAAGCATATATCAATCAAGTTTCACTTTCTGAGGGAGAAAGTAAGTGAGAAAGAAGTCAAACTGGAGTATGTGCCTACCAAAGAACAGATTGCAGATATGTTCACCAAGTCGTTGCCAAAAGATACTTTTGTGTATCTCAGAGGGATGCTAGGGGTAATCACCCCTTCTGATAAAAACTAAAAGATGCATTTACTTGCACCAATTCGTGATCTTCATTGCTATATTTTGATCCGAATTGATTTTTTTGTGGCTTCTACTCAGGGGGAGTAGTCAAATGTGTAGATATGTGGTTCAGAGCTTGTATGTGGAAAGATAATGCTTATCTTTTCCATTGATTTCAAATGAGGAGAAGAGTAATGTGAAAAATTGTTGCTTATCTGGGAAGAAGAGCCTTGTGGGGACAAGCCCTTGAGAAGAGTTTTGAAAAGAAGAGTTAGAATCTAAGGAGTAAGTGTTGATTGTGAGTTGGGTTGATGGTGTTTTTCACATCATGTGTTGCCATCAATTCCAAAGGGGGAGATTGTTGGATGCTCTGGGTGTGTTGTTGATATGTGGTTGTCACTGATGTTAACACTATTAGCCTTCAATACATCATAAGTTGTATATGTCGAGGGTATTGAGAAAATTGTTAAAAGAAGTGTTCTAGGTTCCCAGTGGAACTGTGAGGGTCATGAAGGTGTCTTGTTTTGTATGTTGCATATCAATTGTTGTGGATTAAATGGTTTTCTATTGAGTGTATCTAGTTCATCCACTGGAAGTTTCAAAGGTCCGCGTGAAGATTTGGTCGTGTTATAAACAGTTGTGGTTTGACAGAATTTCTATGGGTTTTGTCAGTGTTCCTGAGTGAATTTTATGTGTTTATGGTAATCTATGTTGCTACGGATGTTTCTTTGTCGATTATTTTTGTTTTTTGATGCTTCTACTATCTTTATGGTACATCCGCATTGATCGGTGTACTCGTGGTCAAATATTTTTCTTTGTATGTTTCATTTTTCATGTTCTTGGCTGACATGATGGTTGTAGCATGTTGTGGATCTTCGAGGTGAAATTAATTGAAGTCTCTTTTTGTTGGAGTTATTAATTTTGGTCTCCACTATGTTGTGCCTGACCTTAGTGGATTCGCATTGCAAACTTATTTGCAAATTTGGGTCGACATTGAAAATATGTTTTATATCTCTAGTTGACTAAGGTGTTGTTGTAATCTCATCTTGCGGATGTATAAGAGTGATTGTTTCATCGGTGTAAAGTAAGCTGCATGTGCTCCTATGTGTGTATGTGTGAATATCATTCGATTGCAAAGAAGAGTGTGAAGAAGATTGAGTTAAGTGTGAAGAAGTTTGAGCGAAGAGTGAAGAAGGTTTTTTGTGCTTAACTGGAATTGTAATCAGGCTTGTGAAGAAGCTATTTTCTCAGTTCACATTTGGATGGTTTTAATCTAAACCCTTTCTTTGTATAGTGAGTCCTCTTTTGTATTTGACTAGTGAGCTCTAGGCCGTGTGTCTGAATGCATGTGCATTCCCATTATTTCTCATTATACTTTTAGCAAGGTATGGTATTGTGGACTAATCTCCACCATGGTTTTTCCCCTAGCAAGGTTTCCACATAAAAATCTTTGTGTTCTTTGTGTTTCTGATGTGTTTATTGTTCATGGTTTATTATTCATTCATCAGATCTGAGATTAAGTTAAGTAATGTTTGAAAAAGGTTAAATATTATGTGACAACTAATTCACCCCCTCTTAGTTGTTTGTCCTTGTTTTTCCAACAGCCATAACATAGCAATACTAATTTTTCTTTTTTATAATGTAAATTACATGCACATTTTGAAATAAATACTACTCCAAAATTCCATTGCATTTCATTGTAATTCCATAAATCGTTCCATAACATAGTTTCCATATTTAATAAACTCAGTTTTATTATTCAAGAATACATCCTTCCATATAAATGGGTACAAGAAACATACATAGCTCTTATGAACTTCATTTATCAATAGATATACAAACTAGTCTTGATGTCATTGCATTGGTGCATACATTCTAGATGTCTCCAATCCTTCATGCATACATTGTAGTTGTCCCTGAAACTGGCACAAACATCCACAAACCACGACCACCAACTGATGAGGAGAAGCATCACTCAAGCAGTTTCCTACCAACCATAGACTCAAATGTGGTCCCCAAACATCTACCACATATGGTAAGATAGCCCTACCCTTCAACGAAGAGTTTGGTATTGTAACCTCATAACAATAGCCTATTTGAGCTTAGTGTTGTGCCCTACATAACTAGAACTTGCATGCACTACAATCCTGAACTAGCATGCATAAAAGGAACACAGTGAACCGACAATATATCACATCAATAAGTAATTCTCATCAAGAGTATAATCTCTATAATAAATGACCTTAATCGAAGAATAATCATATCAATAAATGATTCCATTTGAGAATGTAATCTCCTTTGTAAAAAGGGTTATTCAAAGAGTAGAATCTTGTCAACCATGTGACTTCACATCAAGAGTATAAAGCAACCAAATAGGTAACAGTTCTAACCCAATAGGTAATCCCACCTATGGCTCCAAACAAGTAAAATTTTCATAAACTCAAGTGAACTACCTAACCACATAGGTGAGTCTCAACCTCGGTATACCCTAATCCCAGATATAATATATATATATATATATATATTATCAACAATCAGTCTAATTGTGTAGGTTGATCTAAACCTATGATTTTTTTAACAAATCTTAACTATATAACCCATCAATGTAGGTTATTTTCAACCTATTGGTTCCAATGGGTGATCAAGTAAATATGCCAACCTAGTAGGTAACTCTTAACCCGGGGTTTCAATCATAGTCAAATATATAGTTTCTCAACCCAAATAGGTTACTCACAACCTACAGTTTCATTTGAAAGTAAAGTAATGATCAAGTGGTTAATCAAGTATAGATTATTGGTGTGGTTTGCATGACATCACATCCTATCATATTTTTCATACCATCACTATGGTTGCATTGTTAAACCTTATCTTTCGCAAGGTTTCCTAGCATTGTAAACTAATAGTGTCAAGTTACTTTATGACATTGATACATCTCACATTATACATGTAGTGTAAACTATCTATGTATAGAAACATCATCATCTAAATTCCCATATAGGGTATATTAAAAAAATAACCTAATAGATCAGTTTCTCAAGCAAATATCAAACAAGATCATGCGAGTAACTTTTGTATCAAATAACTTCTTAAGCTATTTTCATCAATCCTAGTATAAAATACTAATGATGATAAAAACTCCTTAATATGGAGTATGTACAAGCATTCATAAGGAAATCATAACAACTAGGTTCTTCTCCTTTCCAATAAGCAAATAGATCATTTCACTATTTAAGAAAATCTAATGCAATTACCAAACAAAACAATCAAGATATTCAATCTTTCACAAAGACAGATATTCATCAAGAGGATAGAGTCTCATGCCTATTATACGCTATAATCTAGTTGACCCACTAATTCTTTAGCCAAGATCTCTTCTAAAATCAACTTGCAACTAATCCTTCTCAAAATTCCTCTAACAATATTTCCTCACAAAGTACCTCTCAGCACAATAAGAATCTCTCAATGAAAATGCAACAAAATAGAGCATCATCATGATGCAGAGAAGAAGTGTGTGCAAATGAGGTGAGGGTTCCTCTATTTATACCCAAAAACCAGCTTCTACAGCCTAGAAATTAGGCTCATGCAATGACACTTCTCAAAAATATACTATCAACTCAGCTTATCAAAGAAAAGGTGGCAAATTCCTATCATGTTATTCATCAAATTCATATTAAAATCAACCCAATGCCTACCAACAATAGTTTGACTATTTCATAAGGCACATGCCTGATCAAGAGAATCAACTTCCAGGTTTAAAAGAATTTTAAACGAAGCATAATATTCATATAATGGTGCCAAGTATTCATCGCAATTCCTATTCTCAAGCTCGTTATTTAAAATAGAGGAATCAGTCAATACTTCCTTTGGTTGTGTGTTACTAAGTTGAATTGGTCAAGACATGGAATTTGACACCTTACAATGATTCAACCTCCACCATTTTAGCACTATTAAATTTTGACTTAGTACATTGCATAATATAATGTGTTGCATTGAATCCTTGAGTTTAATAAACTTTACATAGAAGTCTTAATACTTATGTCTTTTCATCACTCATTATCCTTTATTCTTGCATTTGGTGTTTTGTTGGTTTAGACATAGTCAAAGCTTTTAAGTAGCTTTCAAAACATTCTAACCAAGTCTCCTATATTTCACGTACCTCCGGAAAGGTGGAAGATAGGCTTCCTCTCTCAACCCTTATGGTTTTGATTTAGGGCCTAGAAA
>VDFB02177966.1:0-20951 GCA_007258455.2 Sequoia sempervirens | reverse complement strand
ATGTATGCTTTGTTTGTTCTTCAATTAAATTTTGTCTATATTAGTTTAGTGGCTCTTAAGTGTTGTTGTAATCCATGTTATACAATTTCTCTATTTGTCTTCAATATATATATGCGTATATGTATCTGTGTATGTTTCGAAGCATTGATTTCCACATACCATTCACATTCTACACCATTCTCTTTGTAAAGATTTGAAGTTAAATCAATTAGAAAGATACAAGGGAACTAATTGTACAAAATGTGTATAACAACAAAGATGCACATAGTATATATATGTGTCTATATATGTATATATTGTATATATATGTATGCATGTGTATATATATATATGTATGTATGTATATATATATATATGTATGTATGTATGTATGTATGTATATGTATATGTATGTGTGTGTATATATATATATATATGCACACATATATATATGTATGTGTGTGTATATATATATATGCACACACATATATATATGTATGCATATATATATATATATATATATATATATATATATATATATGTATGTATGTATGTATATGTATATGTATATATATGTATGTATGTATTGGAAAGCATACTTTGAAATGTGCAAGAAAATATATTGATTAAGTTGCATTGTCGAAAGAGGCATTGTGGTGTTGGTTTGATAGCATTATGTTGTACAAATCATTGGCTCTGTGTCTATTTTATAGCAGATTGGAGGGTTTTAAAACTGTTGTGCTCTAGAATCTATGAGTTGTATAGATATAAATATAAACATATATATATATATATATATACACATGCATACATATGTATATATATGTATGTATATATATATGTATATGTATATATATATGTATGTATGTATGTATATGTATATGTATATATATATGTATGTATATAAATGTATATAATAATGTGTATATGTATATATGTATGTATGTATATTTTTGTAATAGTTCTTTTACAGTTTCCCTATTTGTCTACAATATTTAGTGCCAGATAATGTAGCTCTAATTTAGAATTCATAAGCCAATTGTTACATAGATTGTTTGTGTTGTACCAATATGTTTTATGATATTCTTTCCTCCTATTTAAAAGTTTTATTTAATGTTGGGTTTCGATCATCTTTCATTTTCTTGTGGTTCTTCAGTGTTTTCCTAATAGTTCTTTTACAATTTACCTATTTGTCTATAATATTTAGTGCCAAATAATGCAGCTCGAATTTAGAAAATATGTATGTATATATATATGTGTGTGTGTGTGGGAAAGTATACTCTGAAATGTGTGAGAAAATATATTGATTAGGTTGCATTGTTGAAAGAGTCATTGTGGTGTTGGTTTGATAGCAGACTATTGTAAAAATTGTTGCCCCCACGTCTCTTTCAAGTTCCCCATAACAAACTGTTCTTCATGATACTCTTTTTTTTGGCTCCCCATGGCAAACTGTTCATTATCATATTTTTCTTAAGAATCATAGGCAAATGATAGATAATCAAGAACCCACATTAAACATATTCATACAAGTCAAGCAGTGTATGTAAGAATTGTCTTGTGAATTGAAAATTTGAGCTACATTCTTTAGCAGTAAACTGACATTAAATAGATCTTGTAAACATAATGGGTAGTAATAATCTGTGCAAAATGGCTATAAGGCCATAAAGTTAATTGGGAATTTGAGCTACATTACTTGGCACTAAATATTATAGAGAAATACAGAAGACTTGCCCAGGGTTTTTAATGATGACGTGGAGCATACCTCTTCAACAAAGGATGTTCCTAAATGTTGCTCATTGGTCAATAAGGATTCCAAAAAAAATATGAATTTAGAATTGAGAAGGAAATTGTTACATCTAGATTGGTTGTCTTGTATCAATATGTTTCATGATATTCTTTTTCCCTCATCTGTTTGAGTATCAGTATGTTTCATGATATTCTTTTCCACTCATCTGTTTGAAGCTGCCTATAACAGATTATTCTATTGTTCTTGTAACAAGGATTGTTTTCAATTTTTAAAATTCTAATTTTTTTTCCATGGTTATTTTGTTTGGATGGAACATGTTATATGTCTTGTATCAATATATTTCTTGATGTTTATTTTATCAACTGTTTGAACTTCGTGATAACAAAGTGTTCTTCATGATATTGTTTTTGTCAGTTTCCCATAGCAAGCTATACATTATCGTAGTTTTCCTTTTCTATACTCCATATTTGAAAGTTGATTTTTTCATCATCTATTATTTTCCTATGGTTCTTAAGTGTATTCCTAATAGTTCTTTTACTATTTACCTATTTGTTTATAGTGTTTAGTGCCAAATAATGTAGCTTGAATTTAGAATTGAGAAGCCAACTCTTACATAGATTGTTTGTCTTGTATCAATATGTTTCATTATATTCTTTTTACCTCGTCTATTTCAAGCTCCCTATAACAAAGTGTTCATTGTCATCGTTTAGCTCTTGTAAATTCTAAAATTTGGTAGACTGCTAGAAACTACAACCATGGCGCTGATCTGTACCTTTGGGCTGCTTGCAACTTTTACATAGACAGATACATATGCCACATATATATATATATATATATATATATATATATATATATATATATATATATATATATATATATATATATATACATATATGTATGTATGTATGTATGTATTGAATTCCCCATTTCATATTTAAAAATATGTACATATAGGCAGATATATATATATATATATATAGACCAAGACCAGTGTGGCTTGTTTGACAATCCAACAGTAATTTATATATACACATGTATATCGAAACAAATGTGTATGGTATCTTATTCTTATTTATGTAGACTTTGATTGAGAAAGAGTAAAAAATACCAAAGGATCACAATGGCTCTTTCGACAATGGAACTTAATCAATATATTTTCTTGCACATTTTGGAGTATAATTTCCCATACTACAACATTGAATATTGCATTTACTTCCTCCAGTGCCATAGTGCAACAACACCAGGATGCATTAACCAACTCCACCACCACGAAACCATGTAATTAGAAAACTCCATGTTGTCATAAACAACCCCTAGAAACCCTCCACTGGCTATTGAAAAAATCTTTGCACCGATTCTGGGGACTTTTGCTCACAGTTAGACTGATGAAAATCTTGGCAGAAATTTGAAACAAAAAGCCCATATCTAAATGCCAGTTGTTGCATTATACTTTTGTGTGTAGCTTGAATTTTGAATTGAGAATCTGACTATTACATAGATTGCTTGTGTTGTATCAATATCCACTTTCCCATAACAAATTGTTCATTATTGTAGATCACCTCTTCTATTTTTCCATTTTCAGTATCGTAGTTTAACTCTTCTACTCTCCATATTTTAAAGCTCTATTTAATGTGGGTTTTTGATCATCTGCCATTTTCCTGTGATCCTTAAGTGTTTTCCTAATACCTCTTTTACAATTTCCCTATTTGTCTATAATATTTAGTACCAAATAATGTAGCTCGAATCTTCAATTGACAAGCCAACTGTTATATAGATTGCTCGTTTCAACTTGCAAAACCTTCACTCTCTGCTTATTTTCCCTTACCATTGTACATATTTGACATTATGTACATATTTTCATAGGTTGTAATGTTTAGAACATGTTTTTGACTTGCACAACTCTTGCCCTCCACTTATTTTTGCTTCTTGTCGCTGTGCACCTTTGACATTATGTGCATTTTTGCATAGGCCCTTGCTTGCCATGCCAATGAGTACATAGTCAAGAATAAATATACTATACACATTCATTTAGATATGCCAGTGTATATATAAATAAATATATACATCTTACATGTGCACATATGGATATATATCTGGTTATATGTGTTTTTTAAAATGCGTAGACAAAGGGAAAATTCAATGCATATATGTACTTAATCATTTCCATTCTTGTTGTTCTATATCCTATTGTTTGCATTAAAAAGGATGAAGGCACCAGGTAGCAACATATACAAATATTTGCATATAGGTATTTATAAAAATATAGTAAAAAATTGCATGCATACATATATAAGCAACCTCAAGGATAAACAAATACATATAGGGATATATACATTTGTATTTATGATTTCTATTGTTCTTGTTGTATCTCCTGCTGTTTTGACAATATTAAAAGTGGAATGGTTATACCCATTTTCATTTTATCAAAATAGTAAAATGGTTTCTAGATTATCAATATTTCTAAGTTGTCTACTAGTTGGCATTGGATGTTACAATACATTAATATTTAATTTTTATTGTGAAATAGAGGTGCGAATCAGTCAATTATAATTGCAACATTTCCTCCCTCTAAAAGGTCCCAGAACTATGTTTGTGGAATCGGGCTTTGTGGATGGGTCTCTAGAGCCGCCTAAAATTGATTTGGTGACACCTCCCATAGGTCCCGCTACAAAGTCTGGCTCTGAGGGCACTACCATCCACTGGTCTCTAGATCTTGATTTTGTAAGTTTTAATTTCCTTTTCCTTATACCTGCTGCAAATTTTTGTTATTGTTTCCTTCCTCTTTTTTAATAAACTTGAACATTGGCTTTTCGTTCCCTTAATTTTAGGATTATCAAATACAAAAACACACACCACATACCCTTTACTATCTATGTTTCCAATTTTATTGGCCTTTAGGTGTATACACACATGGCTGGCCTTGGTAAAGCATATAGATGTGGAAGTACATATGCATTGATCTTTTGAAACACATAAAAAAATCTCTTCACAGCCTTTGTTTTCTTTACTCATTTTATCCATTTGGTGTGATGAAGTGCATTTTCCTCGATTGAACTTGTCTTTGTAGGCTACAAAGAAACAACTAACTTTAACTTTATTTGTAATTCATTCTATCAATGTTGGAGATGTCGTTCCCTCTCCGGTCCTTCAGCTTCCATCCTTCAAAAAATTTGGTGGTGATGAAGGGCAGGTTGAGCGATACAAGGTTGTCTTGTTTGATGGATACCATATGCAAATAGGAACCCGGCCTTCCAAATGCAATGATTTGTTTTTTTTAGGTTCCTTGAAAATAGGTTCCCTCGTATGTTTAAGAGACTACGCCTGTAGGAATATCCAAGATTCAAGGTGGGTTGCGTTGTTCCTTGTCTATTTTTAAAAATTCTCTTTCTACTTCATATGTGCCTAATATAATGTGTCCAATATATATTTTTGCTTCTTTTCTAGGGCCTTAATCATATTTAGCTTAGTTGCAATTATGTCTGATTGTCAAATCATTGGGACCCCTAGGTATCTGGTCAAGCAACAAGAAGAGCAAATGTTGGGGCCAGACTCGCCTTCTCCTTCTAAATAGACCCCTAAATTTGGTCTTCAACTGTCCCCTAAAAAACAAAACAACCCTCCAAATGTCAAGCCTATTAAAGCTTTGAACATTTATCAAAATGTTTGGACAATGAAAGGGTGTGTAACACATATTAGAGAGATGTACCATTTCCATAAACAAAGAGGTGAAGGCCAACTTTTTAGTTTTGACATTATAGATATGGAGGGGACATAAATACGTGTTACTTGTTTTGATGATATTGTTGAACTACATTATGGTCGAGTTGAGGTGGGTGCAAATTATTCGATATCAGGAGGATCTGTGAAGGAAGCAAATAAAAAATTAAATAAATTAAATAGTAACCTCAAAATTCTTTTGGATGAAAAATCAAGAATAAAATGGTGTGAAGATGACATTTCCATGCCCAAAAAAACCTCATCTTTTGTGCCAATTAGTGACATAAGTAATTATAGTGTTAATAGTTTGGTTTATATTATTGGAATTGTTGTTCATGTTGGGTACATATCAACTATTCGTAGGAAAAATGGATTTGAAACAATTCAGAGAACTATTAAACTATATGATATCTCTGCTTCTTTCATTGATGTTAATTTATGGGGCTCAAGTTGGCAAGAAAAAGGTGATGTCTTGGAGCGGATGTATCTTTCTGGTAATATAGTCATAGTTGTTGTGCGGGGTAGTTGTGTAGGCTACTTTAATGGTAAAGTTATCAACATATCAACAACAACAATCCTTGATATTAACCCTTCTATTCCTGAGGCAAACACTCTTAGATCCAGGGGCCCAATGAAAGTAGAACAAATGGCTTCATCTTCTTCTGCACCTTGTAGGTTGCATCCTTCAAATGATAGAGTTACTATTGCATTCATCTTAAGCAACTACCTTGGCTTGCCAAAAATAGTTGAAGCCATTTTTAAAGAAACCATTCAAATTGCAAAAATTGAGTCCTTTTGTTATCCTGCTTGCCCCTTGCTTGTTAATGGGAAAGAATGCAAAAGAAAATGCACATGCCCCCATGCCGATGTTTGGTTTTGTGATCATTGCCAAATGGAAATTAAGGAATGCAACTATCACTATCTTCTACAGTTAAAGTTGCAAGACCATTCAACCAACCTTTGGTGTATTGCTTTTGATGAAGCTACCACTAGTTTATTGTAAATTCTAGCAAAATACCTCTACATGTTGCAAGATAGCTTTGAGTCTACAAGAGATCCTATTGTTTTTATTAAAGGCCTTGTTTGTAAACCATACATCTTTATTGTCTTGACAAGAACATATACTTACAATTATGAGGACTGACTTAAAATAATGATTGTGAAAGCAACAAAATTTTATTTTGAAGTAGAGTGTAAATTGTTGCTTTCAGACATAGTAAAGATATCTACCCCTACTCTAGAAAAAGGCTCCACTAGTGAGCCTATGCTTTGACTGCTCTTTTGTACTTTTGAACATTTATACTAGTCTTTCCTTTTTAATGCTCATTATGGGATGCTAAGACTTCTGTTTTACGTATATGGACATAATTTATTCCTATGTTTGCATATATATATTTGCACATTCATTGACCTCCCATCCTTTTGATTTTAACATGGTGCCCAAATTGTTTTTAGTTTGCATTGTCACTATGATTCTTGATATGTTGGAATTTTTAGTTCTTCTATGCATATTCTAAATTCACTTCTTCCCTTTATAATCATTGAATAGCAATATTATCTTCAATGGAAAACATATAACAATAGTCAAATACTGAAAATGGTTAAAGAAGAAATTTGTACAATACATGTGTATATATTTTTATATATTGTAATGTTCAAACCATGTTATTCCTCTTGCGATCATCCATAGATATACATTTATATCCACATGGATACATATATATTTTGTTAAATGTTTGTGTGTAATTACTTTGACCATTATAACTAATATTCAAAAAAACAATAATGAAAATAAATAACATCAAAGTAATAAATTATCTACTGCCACATATAAGCATTGGGAAAAATATGCTATAACTAAAGTTATGGACTGGCGTTTTTTTAAAGAATACTTTTTTATTGAATATTAGTAATTAAAGACATGACTAATAACTCTTTAAAAGAGGACAATCCTTTAATGTTTCATATTTTTCATAAATATTATTTAATCCATGTAACTTCAAGTCTGCCATGTATTTCTATGCATATGTATCTTAAAATAATTAAATAATAATCTACCAATTGATTGATTAGCCTAGACAAAAAGGTCAAATATAGATGTGCATCTAGGTCTAATAAATATAAAACTAAGACAGAGGTAAAATTATATCGTACCTAAAGCAATCTATTTAACAGTTGGCTTGTCAATTCAAAATTCAAGGTACATTATTTAGTACTAAACATTATAGACAAATAGGGAAATTGTAAAAGAGCTATTAAAAAGAAATTTACTATGTAACAATTTCCTTGTCAATTCTAAATTCATAATTTTTTTGCAATCCTTATTAACCAATGATCAAAATTTAGGAACATCCTTTTTTGAAGAGGTAAGCTCCACGCCATCATTAAAAACCCCGAGCAGGTCTTCTCTATTTCTCTATAATATTTAGTGCCAAGTACATGGAGAATAAAAGAGGTGTAAAAATTACTAACCCTAGCCATACTTTTTTGACAAAAGAAAGAAGATTTAACTGCAATTGCTCATATGGTAATGAGTATAATGCCAATGATGCACATAGATAACTATAAACAATAAATGAAAGGTGAAAAGTGTGTGTATGTATATGTATATGTATAAGTGTATGTATGTATATGTATGTGTATGTATATATGTATATGTATATGTATATGTATATGTATATATATGTATATGTATGTATATATATGTATGTGTATGTGTATGTATATGTATATGTATACGCATATGTATATGTATATGCATGTGTATGTATATGTATATGTCTAATGTTGATCTATAGAATTCTGTTTTGAGCATTTTACTATTTCACTCTTCCTCTATATTGCTTTTAGAAATATAGTCTTTTGTACATTGCATTTCTTGCTTAATATATGATAACACTCCATGTGCAATTTGCGAGGCCTTTCCCGTGCATATTCACAACAACGATGGAGTTTTTTGACTACATGGGTTGGTGGTGGTGGAGTTGGTTGCCTCACTCAACATGTATAGAATGGTAAAAACCTGCCATGCACCTCCACTAGCTGGCAGATTGGATGGTTTAACAAGTGTTGTGTTATGCAATTTGCACTATATTGTCCCCCTCTTGTTGTTGTAAGTTGTTTTCCCACTGTCTTTTCTTCTGTTTCATACACATCTAACCATAGATATATATTTTGATAGAGTGAAATAAAATGTTGCTTTGAAGTAATATGGTGTTGGCCTTAATGCAAGCATAGATGGACAACGAGATATGAAGCCCATGTGTGGAACAATTGGTGCCTAAAAGATGCCCATAACTATAACCATAATCAAGGTTTGCTTTATAAATTTATATTTTACTATTGTATACATTATTTTATAATCAAGGTTTCTTTTATAAATTTATATTTTAAAATCAGGTATGTTTATAAAGTTATTTGTATACATTGTATGCTTTGAAGCAAAACCTTTTCTATTTCTTTGATGTCTTCTTTTTAATGATATCTATGTATTTTATCTATGGAATTGGTTTTTCTTTGAAACAAGACCTCCCGTATATTCTTCTTTTCCTATATTTATCAATATTACAGGAAAATTCCATCTTTTGTAGTTGTTTATCAACATTATCTTTTTTAAAAAGTTATTAGAGCAAAAAAAACACTAGGAAAAGGAATCCATATATTGGAGCACACAATTGTTTTTGCAAATTCGTCATTGTATGATATATGATGAAACTGCATGAAATTTGTCATTGGTGTTTCATGCTTTACTTGCTTGATAGTTTTCCAGGAGCCCATGAGGATTCATGATGTCGATGTGGTGGGGAGGAGAGCAACTGTGGGTTTTCGTGATTTTTCCTTTCATTATCATATTACATATATATATATATATTTACATATAATGTGAACTGTATGTGAAAATCAATGCTTAGAAACATAGATAGATACATATACGCATATATATATTGAAGAAAAATAGAGTAAGTGAATGAGAGGTATTAGAGTAACACTTATTTTTTACTAAATATTATACACTACCATTCAGCTTCCGTGTATCGAGGACACCAACTCCCACCACTGCCAACCCATGTAATTAGCAAGCTCCACGTCGCCACAAAGAAAACCCGATTAAGTTGTCATTAGCCAAGACATATCTAGCACCAACAAATCCAATTCACGACTGGGCTGATGAAAATCCCAACAGAAAGTTCAAACAAATTCTTACATACACTTGACTACAATAACCATAGTCTTTTCTACACATTACATTTGTCCATGTTTCTACAATTATCTTTTTTGCTTATGGAAAAAATTATCTCTAAGCAACTCTTTATCAGCATCCCATCTTCTTAAAGTTGTTAGACCAAAAAAAATACCACAATATAAGAAATCATATATGAAAAGACTAAAATTTCCCCTACTTCACCGTTGCCTGATATATGATATGACTCCATTAAATTTATGATGGGTCTTTCATACTTTCCCTTGCTCAGGGATTTGGCTAGAGCCCATGTGGCTTCATGATGCCAATATGGCAGGGAGGAGAAGGAGCATGGGTTTTTTTCTTTTTCCTTGCATCATCATATATTGAATACTACAAATACAAAATATAATCTATTCTGCTGGCTACATTTCTCCATGCTTATACAACTATCCTTTCAACTTGCCAAATCAATTATTTAAACCCAGTTCTTTATGATGATACCTAATTTCTCTAGGCTATGGAAACAATTATATTATGCAATAATCTGTCCAAAATGTGTATAACACCACAAAATTAATTGGAAATTCAAGCTACATTGCTTGGTATTAAATATTATGGACAATTCATTTATGCAAAATACCCATGTAAAATGACTTACAAATTCTAGAGAACAATAGTTTTAAAACTCTCAAATATGCTATAGAACAGACTTGAGGGTGATGATTCTTACAATAGTTTGATACCAAACCAACATTGCAATGGCTCTTTCGACAATACAACTTAATCAATATATTTTCTCGCCATACAAACAAAAAAACAATGAAAATTAACAATTTTTTTATAAGGAGCTTGAAATAGATGAAGGAAAAAAGAATATCATGCACCATATTGGTACAAGCCAAGTAGTCTATGTAACAGTTGTAAGAGGTATTAGGATAATACTTAAGAATTAGACGTATATGATAGATCAACAGATGCTTTTGGCCTAGTTTTTTTTTCCCCCCATCTATGTATGCTTTCCCGCCTCTCTTAAAGTTCTATTTAATGTGGGTTTCTGACCATCTACATTTAGCTGTGATTCTTAAGTGTTTTCCTAACAACTCTTCTATAATTCCTCAAATGACAAATGATTAAACACCCATTTTAAATAGAGCTTTAACAAATGGAGAATTGAAGGTGCAAACTACAACCATGAATAATTTTCTATACAAAGCTTGTGCTGTACATAATATATATAGCAACAAATATACATAGAGATAACAAGGAACAATAACTAGAGGCCAAAAAACATACACAGACCAAAAGAAATTGAAAGCAATCCAAATGTACAAGTCAATGTTATGTTTGTATTTTACACCAATCTACAAAATTTTACAAGTTTGAAAGTTAAAAACAACTCTTGTCACAAGGACAATAGAATAAGGTACTCCTAAAGTCTCATGCCAACGAAAAATATAAATGAGGGCACAATCCCTAATCAAATGCACAAAAAAATTTACCTGGGTTATTAATAAAAAATACAAGAGCTAGACTATAGTAGGTTCTTTATGGCAACATTGATTTTGTTAATTACATGGGACGGCAGAGGTGGGATGGCTTGCCTTGAAGCACAGAGGCATAATTGAAAGTATTTGTTAATGTCATGGTTAATGCATCCTGGCATTGTGGTGCGATGGTGCAATAGGAAGTAAATGCAATATTCAATGTTGTAGTGTGGGAAAGTATACTCCAAAATATGCAAGAAAGTATATTGATTTAGTTGCATTGTCAAAAGAGCCATTGTGGCATTATGAATATGTTACACATACTGCATGATTAAATGCTATGGTTTTAACATCTCAATGCTATATCATTGAATGCTATGGATGTATTCTACTGATTTTCTCACAACATAGATAATACTTAAACATGCTATTTTAAACTCTATTTAAAATCATAGTCTACATAAATACGAATGAACATAGTATACATATCTGTTTAGATATACATATGTATATATAAATTGTTGTTGCATTCTCAAACGAGCCACAGTGCTCTTTGTCTGCATATATGGATATGTATATTTTCCTATATGTATATTTTTATATATCAATTAGGGAATTGAATACATATATATATGTGCATATGTATTTGTCTATGTTTAAGGGAACTCAATACAATTTTACTTTTTGTCTATAATATTTAGTACCAAATAAGTGTTATTCTAATACCTCTTATATAATTCGCCTATTTGTCTTCAATATCTACTACCAAACAATGTAGCTTGAATCTTATATCAATATGTTTCATGATATTCTTTTTCCCTCACATGTTTCAAGCTCCTTGGAACAAACTACTTAGGGTTGCTTATGACAATGATAGGACTTCCTACCTGCATGTGCTAGTGGTGGTACATTTGGTTGCCTCGATACGTGGAAGCAAAAGGTAAGTGTTTTCCTGTATGAGGAATTTTGATTAGACAAGCCAACTCTTACACAAATTGCTTGTTTTGTATTAATATGTTTTATGTGGGTTTTGATCATCTGTCATTTATCTCTAATTCTTAAAGTATTTTCTTAATAGTTCTTTTACAATTTCTCTATTTTATCTAGTAGCTTGAATTTTGAATTGAGAAGCCAACTGTTACAGAGATTGCTTGTTTTGTATCAATATCTTTTATGATATTCTTTTTTTCCAGTCCCCCAAAGAAAACTGTGCCAGTTTATGTAGCAATTGGCTTGTCAATTCGATGACCATTTTTACTATATTCTTCGTTAGATTGCAGCTGTATTTTTAATATAGGTAGATTTAAAATCACATTGTGAGGTTAGATGGACCTTTCTAGTTATTGCACATTGTTTTATATATTCCATCTAGCCATCTTCTTCTAGCTGTCTTCAAACCCCATTATACTAATTCTTTATTAGGATATTTTTTTTTGTCAACTTGTCAGACAAAAAAAAATACTACAATATTACAAAACTTGTTTCAAAACACCCACCCTTCCCTGAGTTTTTTATTGTGTGGTATATGATAAGAATCCATGAGATTTTCCATGGAACTTACCTACTTTTTTTGCTTGGGGGTTTGGCTAGAGTCCACGAGGCTTCACGATGCCAATATGGTAGGGAGGAGAACAAGCATCGGTTTAAGGCTTTTGCCTTCCAGGTCATCATATATTTCTTGCTGGTTATATACATGGACACACAGATTCTCCCATGTACTTGTCTACCAAAGCCATACTCTATTCTATCCATTGCATTTGTTATTCTTTCTACAACTCTCTTTTCAACTTTCCCAATAGATTACTTATTGACAATTCTTTACCAAGATGCTATGTATTCAAAATGTTCCATTTTATCTCTTTCTATTTACAACAGATAGTGCTAACCTCTTTTATTGTATATGTATATTTTTTTTTATATATTGTTGCATAGATATAATAGGCATTCAACAAAATTAGTGTATTGTAAACTATCTATTTCAAATTCTTTCATTCTCCTACAACTCAATCCAATGTAGCTTGCCCTTGTTAAACACGATCAACAATGTATGTTTAAGTACAAAAAATTCCCATTGTCAATAGATAGATTTGGTTAACTAATTGTAAAAAATATTGATTATTTTTAGCTTCACATTGTATATATTAATTTTACCCATATACTTACTCACTTTTTATTGTTCCTTTTTTATTTTTCTTGCTTGTGCACTAACATATCCTCGTATTTCATTTGTAGGAACTAGGTAAAGCATGCAAAAACATTTGAAAATTAGGATACCTTTTTCCCTTAAAGTTGTCACAACAAAGAAAACACAACAATATCAGATATTATATATGAAAACACCAGAGTTTCCCCAACTTTTTTATTGTGTGATGTATGATGGAACTCCACGAAATTTCCCATGGTTGTTTCATCCTTTTCTTGCTCGAGGGTTTGGCTAGAGTCCACGAGGCTTCATCATGCCAATATGGTAGGGAGGAAAATGAGCGTGGATTTTTTGGTTTTACTTTTAACACCATATATTTGTTGTTATATATATACATGTGTACACAAATCCTTGCATAAACTTAGCTTCGACAAACATACTCTATAATAACACATTTTCCATGTCATAGCAAGTGGTAGGGAAGCAAAAATATGTTTCTCATTTCATACTCCATAATAACATGTTTCTCATATTGCCTCAAAACAAGGCATACCTTCTAATTCAATTATTCTAACAATGCAAAAATATATGTATCGTTTCATCGCATTCTTCTTCCAACCCATAAATCACAAGCACAAAAATGGTTTTATTCCCTAAAGTATGGAGTGGATACTACTTATAACATCTTTGTTTTTTGAAAAAGTCATTTGTGATTACCATTATAACTAATATTCAAATAAAAATGACATTTTTACGAATACATTTTTATTCAATGCTAGTAATAGAAGACACGACTAATAAGTCTTTAAGAAAGGAGAATCCTTTAATGTTACATACTTTTCCTAGATATTGTTTAATCCACATCTTTAAGTTTGCTATGTATTTGTATGGATATGTATCTTAAGATAATTAAATAATAATATATCAATTCATTGATTAACCTACACAAAAAGGTCAAATATAGATGTGCATCTAGGTCTAGTAAATGTAAAACTAAGATAGAGCAAAACTTATTTTGAGCCTGAAATTTTGAATAGATTATTATTAAAAATTTAAATTTTATTTAATTTTTTCAATTCTCTTTTTATAAGAAAAAAATGTTTTCATACCTAAAATTATTTATTGAAGTGGATTTTAAACAACTATTCTACCTAAAATTATTAAATATTACATATTAATAAAAAAAAGTTATAGATGATTAATTACTTCAAATTAAAATTAATGGATACATAACAAATAATAACATTCATTCAACATGACGTATAGTTTTATTCTAGAATTTCATAACCAATTTTTAACTGATAATTTTTTTATGCAAATGGTTCTTAATCTCACATTATAAGAATGGACAAGTCGACTATAACATCAAGTTTATAATGCTTTACAATGCTCATATTAAATGAATATATATAAAATAATCTCTTTGTCAAAATTATGTGATTTATAATATGTTCAAGTTAGATTATTCAAAAATTATAAGATCTGCCTCCTACTATGAACTAACCTCACATTATTTCATATTGCCTTATTAGCATGCTCTCCTTTCCTCACACCAATCAGACAATTGCAAATATTACTGATTATTTATATCTCCCATTGCACTAAAAAAAAAAAGGTCTGCTACTTACTACCCATCCAATAGCCATTTGTGGTGCACCCTATCGACTGATTGTTGCATGCCTATGCATGCGACCACTAGTTATAACTCATGGACACATATATTTCATTTATATTTCAATTCAAACATCTCTTGGATGTTATGACGAATCTAAAACTAGAGCCAAATCTATTCATATCTAAGGATGTTCAAGAAAAGTAGAAGATTCAAAATAAAGAAGCTCTTGGCATCATAGGTATTTAAATGTATTCTAAACTCTATGCTCATACTAGAAACTACGTGAAATCCTATGAAGCATGGAAGATCCTCAAAAATATCTATGATAGTTCAAATGAGTCAAGAAAGATATAACTTCAAGATCAACTTGAAGGTTTGAGGTATACAGATTTCAAAACTATGAGTTTTTGTTAAAGTTTGATGCTCTCAATATTCAATTGCATGGTTTAGGAGTAAGGATTAAATCTCTTAGACTAATTTTTATTATTCTTAAAAAAAGTCTACCTAGACAATTTCAATAGTTTATTACAAATTATATTCATACTCAATCAGCTATTGCTTCATTAGCTAGTCAACTTATGATATTTTTGAAACTTATTAAGGAAAGAAGAAGAAAAATTGACTCAATTTGGTAATCTTATGAATAGTGAGCATCCTTTTATATCTAAAAATCATAAGAAAACTTTAAGCTTAATAATAAACAATATTATAATCATAAATCTCATCATAATAATACTAATGATACTAAAAAGAATAACTCTTCTAAGAAGCATCATTGTAATTATTACGATCGAGATGGTCATTGGTCTAACATGTGTTTCAAGAAACAAAATGATAAATCACTCGAGGAAAAAAATAAAATAAATAAACCTAATAATTATAAGTTTGACAACAATGCAAATCAATCTAGAAATTTTTTTAATTTTGGTTATAATATGTCGAAACCTCTTGAATGGTTTATTGATTCAAGTGCATCTCAACATGTTACTTCTCATAAAGAGGTATTTGAATCCATGCAATCTAAGATGTCTAATGTTCCACTTTAACTTGCTATTAATCATAGTTGTCAAATAGAAGCAATCGAAGATGTGAATGTGCCTAATGTTAAGTTACATGATACTTTATATATTCTTGAATTAAAGACTAATTTTATTTCAATAGCTAACCTTTTTGAAGATTACAAAATAAAACTTCACAAAGATATGTGTTATTTGATTGATCCAAAATAAAATCATAAAGTCATTGTTAATGATAACTTAGATAATGATAATTTATTGAAATTTTATGAGTTTTCTCATTCTAAATATGCTTTTCTATCTATGATTTGTTTCCATGTTTGACATAAAATACTTGGTCATATAAATTATAACAATATTTATTTGATGCAAAAATATAATATGGTAGAAGGATTTCCTAGCATTGTTCCTTCTAAAAGAAACATGCACATGTTGCATGAGTGGTAAGATGCATATGGAGCCCTTTTCTCAAGGTCAAGTATGAAGGGAGCATCATAAGTTGCACCTACTAAATAGATACCTTTTGGGTCCCATTGAGAATAACTCCATCCAAGGATCAAGGTATCCACTTAATTTTGTTGATGATTATTCTAGAAGAATGTGGATCTGTTTTCTTAAAAGTAAGGATCAAGTTTTTGATACTTTTATTGAATTTCATAAATTTGTTGAAAGACAATCTAGTTTTCAACTCAAAATTCTCAAGACTTATAATGGTAAATAATATGTGAATAATCCTTTCAATGGTTACTTAAAGTCATTTGGTGTTAAACATGATCTAGACCATTCCCTATACACCTCAACAAAATGGTGTAGTGGAAAGGAAGCATAGAACAATTGTTGAAATAGCCAGATGTATGTTATGTGCAAATAATATGTCTTATAAATGTATGGTTGAAGCAATGTTTGTGCTACTTATATCATTAGTCAAATTCATACTAAATCCTTAAAGAATATAACTCTTGAATAGGATTGGTCTAATGAGAAACCTAATCTTAAGCATTTAACAATCTTTGGCTCAATTGCTTATGTTCATCAACCTAAACAAAAAACAAAAACAATAGATTCTAAATCTTCTTATCACATTTTTTGGGATATGATGAACATTCTAAGCTTATAGAGTTTATTATCCTACCACTAACAAAGTTAAAGTTGCTAGAGATGTATGTATTTCTGAAAATGGCGTTCATGATTATTCTAAGGCTAGAAAAGAAAAATATTACAATAGTTCTTTGATGTATAAAGTTATGGATACAAATGATCCTCAAACTTGTGAACAAGCTAAAAATTAACCTCATTGGGAAAAGGCTATGCAAGAAGAATATAACACATTAATTACCAATCAAATTTGGGATCTAGTTCCTTTACCTCATGGTAAGAATCTTGTTTCATGTAAATTGTTGCATAAAACTAAGTTCAATGCAATTAATGAGGTTAACAAATTTAAAGCTAGATTAGTTTCTATAAGCTTCTCCCAAGTTGAAGGCCTAAATTATAACGAAACATTTTCTCTAGTGGCTAAAATTTCAACTATTAAATTAGTTATTCCTTTACCGTTTCATATGCATTGGT
This sequence comes from Sequoia sempervirens, assembly GCA_007258455.2. Lineage (NCBI taxonomy): Eukaryota > Viridiplantae > Streptophyta > Pinopsida > Cupressales > Cupressaceae > Sequoia > Sequoia sempervirens. Next base: position 3,498 of record VDFB02177966.1, on the reverse strand, counting down.
CCATTCATAAAATGGATGTTAAAATTGCATTTTGAGTGGTAATTTACATTAAATTTATGTCTCAACCCTTGATTTTATTAAGAAATGTAATGAGCACCTTGATTACAATTTAAATAAAGTAATTTATGGTTTAAAACAATCTCCTAGAGAATGGTATTCTAAAATTACTTCTTTCTTTACATATCAAGGTTTCATTAGAAGTAAAAATGATCAAAATTTATATATTAAACATAGTGAAAATGATATTATCAATGTTTATTATTTGATTATCACATCTAGTTCTATCAAATTGGTTTTTGATACTAAGTCTAAACTCAATCATCAATTTCAAATGACTAGTTTATGTTTATTACATTATTTTTGGGAATACATTTTTTTTGCAAACAACTAAAGGTATTTTCCTTTCTCAACATAAATATGCTCAATATCTCTTAGATAAATTTAAAATTAATGATCAAAATTGTGTTTCTAGTCCTTGTGACTTATGAACTAAATCAATTGTTGATATAGAAACTCTATTTTTTTATCCTACTTTATACAAACAATTAGTTGGAAGTTAATATTACTTAACTCTTACTAGACTTGATATCTCCTATAGTGTTGGTTTAGTTTCTAGATATATGTCTACACCATTAAAAACTGATTTTAAAGTTGCAAAAAGAATTCTAAGATATGTTAAATGTACTCAAGTATTATTGGTCTCTTTTATGATGCAAATTGGTATTTTTCTTTAAATGGTTATACTAATTTAGATTTATGAGGTGATCCCAATGATGGGAGATCCACTAGTGGTTATTGTTTCTTTGTTGGATCAGGTTTAATCTCATGGAATAGGAAGGAAAATCTACTTCTCTTGGCTCTACACAAGCATAATATAAAGGTTGTACCAATACATCTAAATAAACACTATGGTTGAGAAGATTGCTCAAGAAGACTTGGGTCTACCTCAAAAGGATACTACACCATTGTATTGTGATAATAAAAGTTCCATTACTTTAGAAAATGTTGGTGTCATCCACCTCCTAGGAGCACCATCTGCAACCATAAGATAAATTCGAATCAAGCAAATAAAGTGATATTCCTACGAGATAATCCAATATGTCTAATATTACAAATAAAATGACAAAGTAAGCTAATTGAAGACATGAAACACATATTGAATACCTATCCCATAATGGATTGGCATCACTTGTGAGAAGTGACCCTTTCCCAATCCTTGATATACTCAAATGATGAAGATGCCTTGAAGATGGAGTGAAGTGGACAAAATTAGCTCTCAATTGAAGAGAGTAACTTTGCATGAAGATTGTGGATGCTAAGATGAAGAATGAGCCTTCTATTTATAGAACCTCAAGTTGAAAGAGTGCTCAAAAGAGAGCAATGTGGGATAAAGATTTGGCCAATAAGAAGGAGCAACTTGTCACCTTGTGAGTGGATGGAAGATGTGCAAGTTTTGGTCAATGTGCCAATAAATGAGATTGGTTGGCCTTTTCAAATTCAAATTTGGCTTGTTGGAGGGAGAAAAAGAGACTTAAATGCCAAGTGGGGGACATGCAAGAGGGGAGTTATTGCCATGTTGGAAGGGACAAGTCAACTTGTTTTCAAATTCAAACTTGAGGAATATTCTCCAAAGATGCCTTGTTGAGGGAAAATGGGGAATTTAATAAATCAATAAATTAATTTATTTGTGCAAGTGGGAAAAGCTAGAGGATGTGATGGGTGATTAGATTAGATTAATCATAGTTTGATTAACTTAAGATGATGATTAAGTGTTTGACCCATTTGACTTAGATACTTGGGTTTATTTAAATAAAAAAGGAGGAATATGAATTTGAGATTTAATTAAATAAAGTTTGGTTTATTTAATTAAAAGGATGATGTAAGATGAAGGTTAATTTATTTAATGGAGATGAACTTGAGAGATGATTTATGTTAGGATTTGATTAAAATTGATTTATTTAATCAAATGAGGTAATGATAGGCTTAAATTAAATAAAGTTAATTTATTCAATTTAAATGGATGATCCTTAGAGATTGAATTAAATGAACTTGATTTACTTAATGAATGGATTTAATGGACTTGATTTATTTAATGAGTGGATGAATGTGAATGATGCTAATTTCGTATGTCTACAATGTTTAGTACATTATTTTTGGGCATACATTTTTTTTGCAAACAACTAAAGGTATTTTCCTTTCTCAACATAAGTATGCTCAATATCTCTTAGATAAATTTAAAATTAATGATCAAAATTGTGTTTCTAGTCCTTGTGAATTATGAACTAAATCAATTGTTGATATAGAAACTCTATTTTTTTATCCTTCTTTATATAGACAATTAGTTGGAAGTTAATATTAATTAACTCTTAATAGACTTGATATCTCCTATAGTGTTGGTTTAGTTTCTAGATATGGGTAAGTGCACCAAGATGGTTCCCAAAAAAGGGGCTTAAGTGGCCACTTTTTTTCTGAAATCAGGAAATACTGACCTTGGACGTGAAATTGAGGATAGCTACACTCAAAATTTTTAGATGGAACAAAAACAAGGACTACAGTGCTCCGAGTCTACTTTCTAAACTACTAATTTATTTTGAAAATTGTTGAGATTAAGGAGTTCAAAAGAGGGACACACACAAATTGTTGTTGTTTCTGTCAGAAAAACATAACATAGCAAGTCTTGTGTGACCTGAGCACGGTGGACTTTTTTGTAGTATTTTAAAAATCGCTTCTGTCAAAAGTTAGATAACAGTATGTAGTAAGGACTGGATTTTTTCTGATAATTTTTTAATGAATATTTGATTTTTTATTAATTTTCTAAGTGGGCACTTCCTAAAAAGAAAATTTTTGGCCGTGCTCCCCCTAATTTTTTTTGAAAGTAATAGATTTTTATTTTTTTATTTTTTTTTAAATTTGTAGAATGGAGTCTAGTTTCTAAAAATGTAATTTATTTCAAATTTTGATGAATGGTTAATTTATAGCAAAAAAAATACCAAACACTGCTTTTTGAAGAAAAACGGACATACAAACAAAAGAAATTATGGATGAAAGGCTTAACAATGTTAGAAAGTGAAAAAATTTACATCGTTTGAAAGCTAATAAAGAACCTAACATTACCCATGTGTTCAATTTTTTTGATATTGAACCAAACGCAATCTTGATGGTGAGCACAAACCCGATTATGTGAAAATTTGTAGAATTTGGAAAAAAACACGTCTCTGGTCTTTGGGAATGCCCTCCAAGTGTTTGGGTTGGTATTCCAAGGAAAATACCAAAGCTAAGGCTTGGGGATTCCCAATGAAAAATATAACACGAGCGCTTTATAATGCGAGCATGTTATATTTTTCTTTTGACATTTTCCCTCTTCAAGGAGCATTACTAGCAACAAATAATGTGCTCACGTTATGTCTTCCTTTAGTTAAATGCCACTTTATTGAATGTTTGTTGATATGTTTGTATGTTTGTATGTATATGTATATACTAGTGTGTCATGTATGTATG
>VDFB02177965.1:0-12010 GCA_007258455.2 Sequoia sempervirens | reverse complement strand
AATAAATTGAGATTGTCAGGTATTATCAATTCGTTTCCCTCAGATCCTAATAATTTGGAGTTATATTAGGTTATAAACCCGCAAATCTTTTAATACCCAGACAAGGTTTGATCACAACAAGGAAAAGAATAAGAAATCCAAAACCCTTTCAGTTCTTCTATTGAGAATCAAGACTTCAATTTAAGCTCACAATCGACAGAGGATAACATAAATATAATGGATTGCATGATTATCTTCAGGTGGGCATAACTTCAGACCCAACAAGAGAAAATAAATCGATTTACTTGACTCCAACAAGTTCTATCATTTTTTTTATGTAAGATATTCGGTAGAAAGGAAAGCATCTCAAATTATTTTCCAACATAGTTATAGAAACGATTACATTTGATGATTTCTAACCAAAAATTTTGCACCATCGAAAATACTCAGATTAATTCATCATTACCATATTCCGTGGAGGATTCTATTCGTTACTTGCCTGAGGAATGGAAATCGTAATTGATATCCATGCTCTTTTCACCACATCTTCAACAGTCCCAAAGAACTCCGATGCCCTCTAACGAGGTAGAAATACAAGACGGTAGGCAAGATTTTGTATCTACTATTCTGGATTGAAGTTGAGCTAGCGGACACTAGATTCAAAGTATTGGCTTCATTAGAGATTGACCTAGATTAATATCTCAAAAGTCACCAACGAAAAAGAAGAAAGCGGAAAAGGAATAAGCTCGAGCAAACTAATAATTACAAAGGACGAGAGATATTTCCCCAAATGTGAGAAAGAAGCTTATGCACAAAGAAATGCCAAATTCTGAGATTGAACCAATTCAAAAATAGTAATGGAAGATTTGAACGTAACCACAGGAATTTGTTCCACCAATTGGAAGAGAGAATCCCAAAATTCAGGAGAGATGGGAAAAGATGATGAATGAAAGTCTTTTTCTTTCCCATCCCGAAACTCCCCTTCCCAGACCGCTCAAGAAGCTTTTCACCTACCCATTCTTGGGCATTTCACTATTGTGGGTGATGAGTTTCCAAAAGCCCCGCCTCCAGGCCCACGCCAATCAATTTCCATTAAAATTTTGAAGCCAAGATACATTTGATGCCAATGTTTAATATTACAAAAGTTAAATTGATATTCTTTATTGATTCGCTCCTCTCCAAATATTCCAATATTTAATTTTATCATTTATTAATCAATTGCTTACTTCTTTTTAAAATCATTATATATATATATATATAAACTGACTTAGAGAATAAATAATTAAATCGAATTGTTTATGGCCAAGTTACGACTTAGATATTTTGTCATACACCAACTCGAGACAAGATGACAATTTTCGATCCTATGTTAACCACTACCTCTCCTTGATGACATCTTCTTTTCCATCGTGGTGTCATCAGTCCTGCATCTACTAACAGATATTAGGTTAGGTCACAATAGCTATAAAAATACGTATTTAAATATCAACTCATAAATACATTCAATTTCATGTGAACAAGGAATTCACTTGCCATATAAAGATCGTTAACTTCACAATTAGGATAAATAAAAACATTTATTCTATTCTCAATTTCATATTCACATGAGACAGTTACTTGCAACTAACTTTACATCCAAATATCCATAACCAAATTCATAATTTCAATGTAAGGGATGTGACATGTTGTGGGTCCCATCACCTACATATCATTTTTTAACTCCTCTATGTGGACTCCACTCTTTACTTTTCAATAGTAGAAAGAAGAATTTCAAAACACAACATTTTGCAACCTTCACTTGTTCAATTTTATTTTAAAAACCTTATACAAGTGGGAAACCAAAATAAAATTGAAATTGGTTTGCATTGCAACTTGTGAAGTTGGGGTCAAAATCTTCTACAACTTGTTTTTGCATTTTCAAATTAAAACAAATGACATCAATAAAAACGGCACATATTTGAAAAGGCTAGGAAAATGCGGGTTCCATCAACGTAGCTACTGGTTCATCTATGACAGAAAATGGTAGGGGAAAAATGGGGAAGTTAACAGCTGTTGTGGGTCTCATCACCTGCATATCATTTTTTTACTCCTCTTTACTTTTCCAGTAGAAAGAAGAATTTCAAAACACACAACATTTTGCAACCTTCACTTGTTCAATTTTATTTTAAAACCTTATACAAGTGAGAAACGAAAATAAAATTGAAATTGGTTTGCATTGTTACTCACATGTCACATTAATATCATTTGTTTACTGTATCCCCCACCTGCGACTCCTCCCTGTGAACTCCACCTTTTATGTTTGAACAGGAGACAAAAAACCTTGGTTGCAAAATACAACAAGTCAAAAAAATAGCAAGCACTAACAGTCCATTTGTTGACTATAGGCTACTGTTATACCCAACGGTGTGCCATTTGGTCGCCATCTTCATCCCATTCCATCAGCATGTCCCTCTCAGTTCAACTCCTCGTCTTAGCGGGCCCCCCCATATGATGCTATGTACCGTTTTGTATGATGTCATGTATGTGATGATGTCTTAGACATGCTGTTTTGAAGGGAGAATAGCCATGTCCATAAAAATCAGATATTCAAAGAGAAAAATGGACATTCTGTGTACCTTGATCTGCCCTTTTCAAATTTTGGAGAGAGTTCCAACGTCCAACACAGGCATTTCCCACACTTGTTCTTGAGCTCAATGAAGGCCAGAGGCAGAGGAAATTAAAAATTTACACACAGTATAAAAATTTAAAACATAAAATATTATTTTCTAACACACAGAGCTGCTGCTCGTAATTTTCCGTTTGCTCACATTCACCTTCCTCTTTTCATTCCTTGTTAAAAAAAATTACAATTACAAAAATATATGCCCCAGGTAAAAAGTCACGTGAAAGATTTTCACGGATGAGAGGGAATGAGATTACAATTTTTCAAATTCACCTAACTAATTTTTTCCCCGTCAAAATGCATTAAATACGATGTCCTTTTCATAATATAAAAACTTAAATATTAATTCCTGGCGGTGGCGGCTTTCTCCATAGTTCCCCATGGTATCGCGATGGTTAAAAACTTTATTGCGATATTGCGGGCAGCGGTTAGTTACTGATGGTCTCGGTAAACAAAGTGCAACAAACCGGCGGTAAGAATAGTAAACAACAAACTTTATTGAGTCTCACAGATATCACGTGATGAAGAAGATATTTTATTGATTATATATAGCGGTAATATCGGAGATGCTATTGAGATAAAACAAAAGCCAACAAGCTCCCCATGCCAGTACCTTAAATGGCTAATTTATTGATTGCGATATAGCGGGCAGTGGTTGGCGGGGACGGCGGCAGTTAGAGTTAATATTCCAACACTCCCCCTTAAGCATAACTGCGCTGTCCACCATGCCCAATCTGTTTCTCTGAAAAATAAAATTATCTCTTCCCAGCGGCTTTGTAAAAATATCTGCACTTTGTTCTTCTGATCTGCAAAATTCTAAAAATATATCACCATTGTTAATTAATTCTCTGATGAAATGATACCTGGTATAAATGTGCTTGCTTCTCTTATGAAAGACTCAATTTTTCAAGAGAGCAATGGCTGAATTATTATCACAGTAAATTTTTGTTGCCTCTATTTGTTCATTATTATTCTCGTAATTCTTTTCAAAATTCTTCTTATCTAGATTGCTTGGACATGTCACATCAGGTTACCATACCGCCATCGGGTTGTATAACCACATTGCTGTTTCTTTTGAAGACCACATGAGACAACTCAAATTCCAAATTAAATACAACCGTGACGCGGCTTATCATCAATGCTTCCATCAATAATCAGGTATCCTATGAGTTTGAACTCATCTGAACTTGAATACTTAATGCCAAAATTCCTTGTTCCACTTACATACCTTAAAATTCTCTTCCCAGCTTTCCAATGGGTGTCTTTTGGTGTTTCCATAAACCTAGAAATCAAAGTTACTCCATACAGTCGTCGTCCGCTCGGTCGAGATACATGAGACTTCCAACAAGTCTCTTAAACAGAGTTGGATCAACATTAGACCCTCTATCATCCTTGCTTAGTTTCAGACCTGTCACTGTAGGTGTTGGTGCTAGTTTGCACTTCATCATATTAAACCTCTTCAAAATGTTATTTGCATACTTTGACTGTGAAATAAAAATACCACTTTCATTTTGATTCACTTCAATGCCCAAAAAATACTTCATCAGACCTAAGTCTGTCATTTCAAATTCTTTCTTCATGTCTGCCTTGAACAGATCAATTGACAAATTGCCACTGAAAATTAAATCATCCACATATAAGCATACTATTAGTATTTCACCTTCTTCATTCATTTTTGTATACAGTGTGGGCTCACCGCTACATCTATTAAATCCATTCAGCAAAAGATAGTCGCCTATTCTCACACAGTAATTGCTCTGGGGCTTTGTTTCAACTACAAAGGCCTTTTTCAATTTAGAACTCTTGTCTCTCCGACCCAGAATTTCATACCTGTGGTCAATATGGGCCCTTCTAAATAACCATTTAAAAAAAGTTTATCTTTACATCCATTTGAAATACAAAACCACTCGCATTCTCGAAATTCAAAGCTAAAATCATCTTATAGTAATCTAATCGTATATAGAAAATGTTTCATTGTATCAATTCTGTGTCATAGAATAGCCTCTTACAACCAATTCTGTTTTAAGCTTCCTCTAATTTCATTTTTTCATTCAATTTGGGTTTTATAAATCCACTAATTACATCTTTGTCTTTGAAGATCCACTAGCTCCTGCTGTTCCATCTCTTTCCTCAATTGCTTCAATTTTCATCCATAGCACTTACCCATTTATCATCTTTGACTGTATCTCAAAATGAATTGATCTTCTATTTTGAATAAAATAAAAAAGAGAACCATCTGAATTATTCTCACCTTCATTTTGGCCTATATGTCTCTTATGCTTCTCGATTTTCGCTCCTTCTTAGACTTGCCAATGTAGGATTTGACATATCACTTGAACTTGTGGAATGTGGACCTGATGGTCCTGCTGTAGATGGTGTTTGTTGTCCTCTTGTTGGACTGCTTCCTTGAATGATTGAGATTGTTCTTACAGTCGATGAAGGTGTTACTTGTGGACCACTTTGCTGAGCTTGAATGGGAGTGGTAGGAGTCACAATAGCTGGAACATTTGTTGATGTTGAAACTTCATTCTCCTCTTGAGGTATACTGGCTGAAATATTAACTGTCTTCTCTATGCTTCCATCCCATGCTTCATCTTCTACAAATTGTACATCTCTGCTGATTATAACTTTCTTTGTCGTTGGATTATAGAGCTTATAAGCTTTGGATTCTTCACTGTATCCGACAAATATACATTCTTCTTCTTTGTTATCTAGCTTCCTTCTCAATTCATCAGGCACATGTGCATATGCAACACATCCAAATACTCTCATGTGAGTAACACTGTGTTTTCTTCCTGTCCATGCTTCTTCAGGTACCATATTCATGACACTTTTTGTTGGACACCTATTCATTATATACGCTACACAAGATATTGCTTCTGCCCAATATTCATTTGACAAATGTTTGGCTTTCAACATGCTTCTAGCCATTTCCATGATTGTTTTGTTTTTCCTTTCAGCTACTCCATTTTGCTGAGGTGTGTATCTAGTTGTGAATTGCTTGTGAATTCCATGATCCTTGCAAAAATTAAAAAATTCTCTTGAAATATATTCACCACCTCTATCTGTTCTCAACACTTTAATATAATAACCACTCTATTTTTCAACCAAATTCTTGAACTGACGAAACATATCAAACACTTCATTTTTCTGCTTTAGAAAATAAACCCATGTTTTCTTTGAATAATCATCAGTGAATGTCAGAAAATAAAAACTACCACCTATTGAAGGTGTTTGCATAGGTCCACACAAATCTGAATGTATAATTTCCAAAGGGGCTTTTGCTCTAGTTGACTTTCCTGCTGGAAATGATTCTCTGTATTGTTTTCCTAAAATGCACCCTTCACATACCCTTTCTGGTTTTTCTATTAAAAGTAGTCCCTTGACCATACCTTTCTTATGAAGTAAATTTAAACCTCCAAAGTTGAGATGACCAAATCTTAGGTGCCATAACCAGTTTTCATCTTTTATCTCAGCTTGAAAGATTGTCTGCACTACTGCTGTAGTTTCTTCTCTACCCACTTGTGAATTCATTAAGTTTTGTGCTTGAGCATAATTTATATTCAAATCTGGCCTTATCTTTAAGGGAAACATTCTGTTGTTTGTCACTCTCGACTTCTTTGCAATAAGCTTCTGTCGCTTAAGTATTTGTCTAAAATTGTGTACACCATTCTTGAAGGTTACTCTATACCTTTTTGGAAACCAAATAGTTCTCACACTGAAGGTTATGTCGCACTAGCAACAAAATACCACATCCTGAAATATAATTTTCTCCCCCTGTTTAGTTAGAATATTGACATCTCCTTTTCCTTTGACTGACACTTTGTTGTCATTACCCAATGTAACATCAGACTTTACATTCTCATTTAAATTTGAAAACATTTCTAGATTCCCTGTCATATGATTGCTACAGTCTGAATCTAAAAACCATACATCTTTTTCATTTTCTTGAGCAACATTACAAGCTAAAAACATTGTGCTCTTTTCTGAATTCTGATTTTGACCTTCTCTTGAAAAATTTGCATTTTGTCTATTATTATCATACTGCTTCTTTCTACACTCATTCATATAATGCCCATATTTTTTTACAGTAGTGACATTGGACTTGAGATTTATCATACCTTTGATTTTGTGATTGATTCTGTGATGGGTTTTGGTTTGAGCCTTGATTGCTGCCTCTTCCACTTGAGTTTGATAAACTGTATCTTTCACCTCTGTAAGAGTTTCTTCCTCTTCCTCTTGTTCTACCTCTGCCTCTTCCTTGGTTGACTGAAGCCTGAGTTCTAAAAGCATGCTCCAGTGATGTATCTGCTGACCTTTTCAACCTTTGTTCATGAGAAATTAGAGATACATACAGCTCATCAACTGAGAACTGTGAGAGATCCTTTGTTTCTTCTATAGCAACTACAACTGGTAGAAATTTTGTGGGCAAACTCCTTAAAATCTTTTCAACAACTCTGGTATCTTCCAGATTTTCTCCATGAGACCTAATTTGATTAACCACCCCAATGAATTAGGTGTAGAATGAATCTACAGATTCGTTGTCCTTCATACATATTATTTCAAAATCTCTTCTCAGCATTTGTAGCTTTGCTGTTTTAACTTTTTCCATGCCTTGATAGGCTGTTTGAAGTATGTCCCATGCTTGTTTGGACTTTGTTGCTGCTGAAATCCTTGGAAAAATACTCTCATGTACAGCTTGAAACAGATAAAATAAAGCCTTTGAGTCTTTCTTCCTTGTGTCTTTTAATAAGTCTTTCTCTGCTTGTGTTAAAGCATTGTATGCTACTGCATCTGTTGGCTCTGCAAATCCATTCTCTACTAAATCCCATATATCCTGTGAGCTAAATAGTGCTTTCATTGTAATTGACCAGTACTCATAATTCTTCCCATTAAACTGTGGAATTTGTGGGTTTGTCAAGCTTGTGCTTGTCGCCGTATTTTTAGCCACCCATAATCGCTTTTCGGATAAAATGACTCGATAATCAACTTTGTTCGACACTGTAACTTTGCTCATACCACGTGAAGGCCGGTGAAAATTTACACGATAAAATTTAAAACATAAAATATTAGCTTCTTAAACACAATGTGAGTTGCTGTCAGAATTTTTCCTGCTTTCTGTTTCACATTCACCCTTCCTCTTTTCATTCCTCTTGTTAAAAAAAATACAATTACAAAAAATATATGTCTAAAGTCAATGCGAAAGACTTTCAATGACAGATCCAGACAATTTTTTCTCAAATTCAGTTCCGAACTAATTTTTCCACAAAATGCATAAATACAACGTCCCTTTTATAATATAAAACCTCTAAATATTATTCTACGGTAAGGTAAAATTTTCTTCCGTTCCCTGCCAGATTGGCCGAAGTATTAAAAAGTATTGCGACATATTATGGGCAGCGGTTAGTTGACGCAGTCCGGTAAAAACAAAGTAAACGGCCGGTGGTAAGAATAAAACAAACCTTTACCTGAAGTCCCCGTGATATCGCTTTAATTTAATATTTATCGGATGGTGATATAGTTCGGCATTGGTCGAGATGATGTCGTATTGAGATAAAACAAAAGACGCGAAGTCTCCCGCGGTATCACAATGGCTAATTTATTGATTGCGATATAGCGGGCAGTGGTTGGCGGGGACGGCAGCAGTTAGGGTTAATATTCCAACACTCAAGAGGTCCCATAGCAGGCCGTTTGAGACCATATTTACTAGTGTCACCTAGCATCACCCAAGCCACCAAAAGCAGCAGAAAATCCACCACCCAAAGCGGCAGTCATTTGAGAAACCACATCTCCACATCAAACATCAATCTCCAAAGCATTTCTATGGACTTGAAAAATTGCAAACCAAAATAATTGCCGCTTGTTCATAAGATCATTATAACAAACATAAAATCACCACCATCAACCAAATCATATAACCAAACGTAAATCTTAGACATGCGTTTTTATAAGATCATTGTATGGGGAATGGTTTCAATAGTTGTGGTAGTAGTTGTTTATATAATGTCAAATATTTTTATTAATATTGGATCAATAGTTGTGACATGACTACTCATAATTAAACAAAATGTATTCCTTTGACCTAAAAATCAATCAATCATGTGATGCCACATCAACACTTAACTACTCATGGTGTGAATGCACGAATATTGGTCAACTACATCTTGACAAAAAGCATGCTAATGTGGCATCATATTTGATGATGTGGCCCTTAAAACGAAAGTTATAAGCAGGGGACTTGCCAAGCAAGCTGCTGTTAAAAATTGGGAGTGATTTGAAATTTCCATGTAGGATAATTAGAAGTGCAAAGTTAGGGTGCTCAACTACTCGGTCCTCTCCCCTATGTTAAAATCATGACATGATACCTTAGACATGCAATTTTGTATGGTGAATAGTCGTTGTTCGTATGGGGGATGGGGTATTATGTTATCATATCTAAGACATATTTTTTTAGGGAGATTAGCTTCTGCCACAATATACAGATATGCATACAATGTATATATAAATAGGTCAGCCAAAAATGTCCCCTTCATGAGATAGCAACTCTCCTTTGTATTTTAAGACACAAATGCATAAACACGGCCATACAACCATCAAATTTAGCCACAGATCTGATCCCCCACTGTGGGGGAGAAAATTCCAGGGCTTCAGCAACAGGGGCACCACTCTAATTATTTTTCGAAGACATAGGACTTTCTTCACTATAATGAAGTTTACGCATTTTGATTAAGGAACATAAATGGTAATTTAGCCATTGAGTTTTTTGCTCATCTAAGGAAAAAAATTAGCATATTCCTGCATTACAGTGCATAAAAAAAAATTAACACATCTTTAAAAAATGCAGGCAAAGTTCTTCAAATGTTGCAAAATTGCCAGTTTTTGGGATGCAATAAGACTTTTAAAGTGCAACATTTGAACGTGATTGTAGAATAAATCATACTTTTCTAGAACTTTATACGATTTTGAAACAAGTGCATTGACTAGATGCGATGCAGGATCTATACAAAATGGGTTCGTTGATAAGGCGTTAAAAGCATGTAACCAATTGAAATTCACGGGTTTAACCCCTACCAGCACTGCCAAAATGGAATTTACAACTAGCATTCATGTGTGCATTGGCAAGGGTGCTCTACAAAACTGAGAACAGACAGGATAGGATGAGTTCGTTCAAGCACTAAAAAGATTCATAGCCTAAGCAAGGACTCGAATATATCCTTACCTGCCACTCAGATGCTTCGTACCAGCCACCTCTCATTGAACAGAAAAACGAAAAAACCCCCAAAATTAAGAAAATCAAACCCTACCTGTTGTTTTAAAAGGAAAGGAAATGAGGACACTATGGGTTTAGGAATTAATACCAATGCCAACAGTGAAGGCATGCAATTGTGATTAATCCAGTGCTGAGTCGTGAAGAGAATGAAGGGATAAGAATAATATACCATAATGGATAATCCAAAACGAAACAAGGAAAAGAAATAAAAAAATTAGTTCAAAATGAGTTTCTCCGCTATATACCGACTTTGACAGAGCTGCAGAACTCTTCCACTTAAAACTTGCCTGGCATGCATAGGACTCCATGTGAGCTTGGACTCTAACACGGAAATGGGTACTAGTTAAAAAGAGAATGAGGTGGAAAATAAAACGCGAAGGCGCGTTGCATTGGGTAATGAGGACATGGAAAAAGGTTGCAAAGTGGCACCGTCCTTTTGTCAAGACGCTACCGTATAATACAGATTAAATAAAAAATAGAGACGTCAGGAAAGCATACACATTCAAAACGTCACAGATTACATACCACAATCAATGCACGTTCGGAGATGGGGATTGTCGATATGGAGAGGCGCTTCACAAAATGACGGTGCCATTTTGCTACTTTTTCTGGGCAGCGTTTAATTGCTGCATGTGTTAGAAAGTAATTTCTCCCATTGGTTGAGGAAATAAAAACATTGGTTGTGGAAATAGAAACTGCAGTTTTGCATGAGCAATATCTATTGTAATTAGAAATAAGTTAAAATTTAGTTAAATTTTTCTACAGTTTGCATGTTCTAGATTTTTTCTTAAGTTGTGAAATCCTCTATAAAAGAGGCATGATGTAATTGATTTTGAGATGTAATCAAATCTGATGAAGTAATAAGATATATTTTGTGTGCAGCAGCTCATTGTGCAAATTATTGTGTTTATTTGAATTGATGTGTTGAGCAAATTATTGTTTTCTATGTATTTATTTTTTGTTTATCTCCATTAAACCTAACATGTGGTATCAGAGCCGGTTTGAAAAAATTATGTGGATTTGAAAATTTGCGACAGCAAGAGATGATGCAAAAAGGATTGTGAGAGGTGAAAAAAAGGAGATATGCATGTGTTGCTAATTATATATTAAAAAAAGGGTTGTGTTTTATTTTATTGCAGATTATATGTAAGTGCCAAAAATTTTCAAAGGAAATTGTTTGTTGTTAATCTTAGCTATAGAGAAAGTTGTTGATGTGAAGTTGCTTGAAGGAGAAAAGTGTTGTCCAAAAGAAAAAAAAAGGTTTGCAAGAAGTAAAAATTGTTCAATGAAGGTTCATTGTCATAAGAAATGTTGGAAGATCATTGTTTAATGTATGAAAGAGTTAAGGAGATTATGTGAAGAGCTGATAGCCGTTGAAAGAAAGGCATAGAAGCCACCAGCCAAAGAGAGATCAATTTAAAGTCACTGAAAGGGTAAGATAAAAAGTAAGTTGCAGTGTTTTATTTTGTTGTTGCTAAGGGGGAGATCTAGTTTAAATTGAAAATCATAGTTTGAGTGAAGGAAAAAGAAATTGTTTAAAGTTGGTTGAAAGGTAACTTGGTAGAAAAATCATAGTCAAGTGCAAAGGTAAGGTATAGTTAATCATTTATCTCAATGGGCAAAGCTGGTAAACGTGTTATGAAAGAAAATGAAGTTTTAGAGGAAGAATTGTTGAAAGTTAGAAAAGATAATTTTGAACTAGCAAGAAAAATAAAGGAGTTGATAAAGGAGAAATATGAGTGTTTATGTGAAATTGAGAATCGTGGAAAAGAATTGGGTAATGTTAAAAGAAAGAATGAAGAATTAGAAGAAAAAATAAAATTGTTTGATGAGGTTAAGAAAATGAAAGAAAATTTTGAAGAAAAATTGAAATTGTTAGAATCAGAAAATTGTTTGCAAAAGGAAGAAATATGTAAGTTGAAAGAAGAAAATAAATGTTTAAGGACAAAGCCAGTGGTAAGTGATATTGCTTGTGGTACAAAAGATTTTTATTGTTCAGTTGATAAATCAAGTGGTTTGTGTGATATAACTAATACTATTTATGATGAAAAATATATAGATGAAGAATGTAAAGATGATGATGTGTTTGGATCTAAAAA
>VDFB02177964.1:0-32633 GCA_007258455.2 Sequoia sempervirens | reverse complement strand
ATTGAAAATTACACATCAAATTTTACAAGCACACGACGATACATCAAATTATAGATATTTTGTCAAAAAAAATTGTCGGTGTGCAATAAAATGAGTTAGTGAGCTCTAGTATCAATTAAGATAAAGATAGATTGGCCAAAGAGCTTACTAGTTAGCTAATTTGGAGAAGCATGATACTTTTCCTATATGGTATCTATTATAGCATGGATCTAGTGATGTTGATTCTACTGGTGGATTCCATCATTTCATGACTTTAACTGCTAAGGACAATTCAAGGCATAATGATTGCATCCACAAGTATAGCATCCATCTTGAGGCCCTTTACGACTTCCTCGCTTGTCCTCTCTAAAGCCCTTCTGCTTATGGTCATCTTTTCCCTAGTTCCTTTGTTTTCTTTCTTGTTCTTTCCACCATTACCATCTTCATCCTTCTCTTGTGACTCAATTCCCCTCTTGATACTATAGATCTAATGGCTCTTATATCCCTTATGAAATTTCTTCTTCCCATACTATGACTTAGAATTTGAGTCGCTATGAAGATTAAATATTTGTTGCAACTTTTATTCCTATTTGGTGGCTTTTTGGAAGACTTCATTCATGGTTTGAAATTCATGCATATCCACTTCAACTCCTATGTGAGGTTTGAGTCCCATTATAAATTTCCGGATACAGAACCATTCATCTCCTTGATATTGAGGCACATATTTCAATAGGTTGGTGAACTTTTCCTAATACTGAATCACAATCATATTTCCTTGGGTTAAGTTCTAAAATTTTGTCACTTTCTTATCAAAGAAAATTTGTGGTAACCATCTCTTCTTGAAAGCTTGGAGGAAGAGTTCCCAAGTGATCTCAGTAGACTGAATATTTCATTCTAACTTCTCATTATCCCACCAAGTCATTACTTCACCTGAGAGCTGATACATAGCCCATGCCACCTTAGTCTATTTAGAAAGGTTATGGAACCCAAAGTATTTTTCCATCTCTATAATCCAAACCTCGACTCCTAATTGAGAAGGTCTCATCACAAACTTGGTCGATTAGGACTCCTTGGCTTTACAATCCATAACATCATATTGAGGACTGTAGTAGATCTCAGAGGTCTGAAACATTCTCATCACTAGCATCCCAAATATCTCAATCTATCAATAGATCTTCCATCTGGGCCCCACATTTCAAAACTATTTCCAAAAACTTATCCACTTAGATATTCTCCTCATGAACTTGCCATGAAGATACCTCTGCATAGAAACTATGGAAGAAGCTTGGTGAGATGTATCAAGCCAAATATTTAGTAAACAATATTTTCTTGAGGAAGAAATTGTATTCCTTGAGAATGGAATAGGGTGGACAGATTACAGAACACTTGGAAGCATTCAATATGTTGGTGGCTTAGTTGGCATCAGTTGGTGTTAAAATGGATGAGGAAGAGAAATGTCAGATCTTGCTCTGTTAATTTCCTAATTCTTTAGATTCGAGCTTGTTATGGCTATTAGGAGTACCTATATTCTATTGAATACTAAAGATGTGGTGGGTTATTTTCTTTCTAAAGAGATGAGGAGGAAGGTATCCATCAGTGCCAAGGAGGCCCTGAATGTTTGTGGAAGACCTAAGGAAAAAGGAAATAACTCATTTATTGACGATTATAGTAGAAGGACATGGGTATGTTTTCTAAAGAGTAAATCTGAAGTTTTTAGTTGATTTAAAGAATTTAAAGCAATGATTGAGTTGCAGACTGGAAATAGAATAAAGTGTTTGAGGATAGATAATGGCAGTGAATTTTCTCTAATGATTTTGATAGATTCTATAAATATTGTGGTATTCATAGATAGAAGACAATTCCATATTCTCCATAATAGAATGGAGTTGCAGAAAGAATGAATAGGACATTGATGGAGAAGGCTAGGATTATGTTGAGTGGTGCTAGCCTAGAAAAAGGTTTTGGGCTGAAGTTGGTGCCATTGCTTGTTACCTAATCAATAGGTCTCTTACATCAACTCTTGTTGATAAGAAACCTATAGAGGAATCGTCAACTTGCAAGCCTTCATTAAGACATCTTAGAGATTTTAGTTGCAAGGAATATGCAGATGTGCCAAAGGAGAAGTGAACAAAGTTGGAGAACAAGGCTATGAAATGTATCTTCATGAGATATAGTTATGGTGTGAAAGGATACGAGCTTTGGTATCCTATTGCACAAAAGGTAATACACAACAAAAGTGTTATTTTTAGAGAAACTAATCCTTCTTTTGTTATAGTGTAGCTAGAAAAAAGTAAATGGGAAGATGCGATTTGTTGTGCACTTTTGGCACACACACCCCACTGAAGGCGGGGACCCTCTTTTTGCTTGCTTCATTTGATCTCTTCTCCTTTAGGGTTTGGTTTCTTGTAATTATGGTTTTGTTTCACCTTGAAATTCAGTATCTTATCCACACTTGAGGTGTCTTTTGCAACATAATGATCATAGTCTGTCTCTTAGAAGTTTTCCTCAACTCAGAGTTTTGCCGAAGGGCTAAAATTGACTAAGTTAGGGAGAGATCTAGAAAATATGAGCTACCTTGGATTCCCCAAAAACCAATTTTGAGGTGAATTCTCAATGTTATATGAAAATATTTTTTGCACCCATGGATAGAGAATGAAAAATTAGGTCGGGTTGCTTTTTGAAGTTTTTGACAATTCCTTCTAGAAAAAAGTTATGGAGTTTAGGGGATTTTGACCCTGCTTGGAAATCTAGGGATTTCTGTCCCTAATGGAAATCCCCTAAATTATGATTTATGCGAAGGGGCGGAAATCCCAAAATTTTCCAAAAATGGAAATTTTTTTCCCAAAATGTAATGCTTTTTTTCAAAAATGAAAAATTTCCAAAAATATAAATTTTTGAAAATTCGAGTAATCCGAGCTACCTCAAATTTTTTGTGAGGATTAAGCATCGAAAAATCCAAGCTACCTCGGATTTTCCTGAATTTCCATTTTCGGAAAATCCAAGACCCCCTCAAAATCCTGAAATTTTCCAAAAATGGAATTTTTTCTCAAAATGATTTTTTTTAAATTGAAAAAATTTTCCCCAAATGCAATTTTTTTTCAAAATGGAAATTTCCAAAAAATGGAATTTTTTAAATTTTAAAATTTTTCCCAAATTGAAATTCTTGAAATGAATTTTTTTTTGAAAATAATAGAAAAAAAATTCCAAAAAATGGAAAGTTTTCTTAGAAGGCCAAAATTTTCAAGTTTAATTTGGATATTTTATGGATTGGATTTTTAACATGTGAGCTATTAATGATGATATCTATTTTTCAAGATTAAAGAAATCAAAGGGGGACTTGCATATGGATTCATGCCAAGAGGGAAATATGGAAGAGTTCAACTCAAATATTAAATGTGGGGCCTACATAAGAATCCATGCCACTAGCTATATACCAATTGGAGAGGTGCTTTTAACAAAGAAAGACATGTGAAGCTGTATTTATTGTCCAATGAGGATTTTCTCAAAATTGATGTCACTAGGCCATAATGTAACTAAATGCAATTGATTGGATGATGATGTACCATGAGCTCCCAAATTAAATGTAACAACTTGATGATTCTAGAAGTGCAATTGCAGCCATTGGATGAATTAAATATTGGCCATTGGTTCAAAATGTAATTTTCTATAAAATTCCAGTGCCTTCTCATTTGTAAAGGGTTAGAATAGCTGGTTAGAAGCTATAGGAAGCCATAATTGGATAAGTTAGGAGTTAGATTTTGCAAGTCAGTAGCTATAGGAGAGGAGAGAAACTAGAAATTGTTATGTAATGCTGGAGAAGTTAATGCAATTGGATTGTTGATTTGGAACACTTTATGTTACATTTTGACAGTTTATGGTTTCTTGCTCTCAATTCTTAGATGTTATATGTTAGTTTTAAGTTCTTTTACAATAATAGTAAAATGTGAATGATGTTTGATCGATCTATGGTCCATACTTTTAGCAATTTGTTGATTGTAAGTTGTTGTGTAAAGTTAGTTTGGGCCTTATTTTGTGCTAAGTTCAACTGTGGAAGCTTGTTTACATTGTGCCAGTTATCAGGTATGTGGATAAATATTCATAGTCTAAAAATCTTCAGTTTCTTTAGAAGATTGCACCATTTATGCAGAGTTTTGGGCTCATCCTTGATCAAGCAGAGATTGGTTTTATTGGGGATTCGTCCATTTGCAACATTCATCATTGTTGTGATTGATTTTAGAAGTTATTTTAGAATCTCTCTCAACCCTTTTCCTTTTGCTATTTCTTTTGAAATCTGGGTTAGTTTTAGAATTGAAAGCATCACCATATTGTTACATCTGATGAAAGTACACTTCCAACATTGTTCATTTGTAAGGCCCCTAATTTTAACATTTATCACTGAGTTGTTTATGCATTGTCAAGACCTGACATTAGAGACCTTGGGGTTATCTCTTGAGGCTTGCTGATAGAGATTTACCTTTCAATAGAGATAGAGTACTTGTATTATGTATAAGTTGTTGTTGTGTAGAAAACACCACCAACATGATTCAATTTCCTTCTACATCCGAGAAAGTTGAATTGAGGCCCAAGGATAGAGAAGTCAAGAAGAGCTCATCTAGATCTGGATCCTTAGAAGAGGAGGAAGAGCCTCCAACTTAGCTTGTTCATAAGTCTACAAGGAATAGAAAACCACCTAAAAGGTATTCACCTAATGATTGGAGATGTACTTTTCTTTTGAATAGTAACATGGATGAACCCAGATCTATAGAAGAGGCATTAGGTATGAATGATGTAGAATCCTAGAAGATTGTTATTAATGAAGAAATGCCATCTTTGAAAAAGAATGATACATGGGATCTTGTACCATTGCTTGAAGGATGAAAACCTATTGGTTGCAAATGGGTGTTCAAAAAAAGATTGGTTTAGATGGAGGTATTGAGAAGTACAAAGAAAGGCTTGTTATGGAAGGTTACTCTCAAGTTGAGGGTGTTGATTATGGTGAGATATTTTCTCTTGTTGCAAAAATGACCTCCATTAGATTTTTACTTTCTATTGCTATTGCTTATGATTTAGAGGTTGAGTAAATGGATGTGAAAACAACTTTCCTTCATAGTAATTTGGAGGAGGATATTTATATGACATAGCCAGAGCACTACATGGTGAAAGGTAAAAGTAAATTGGTTTTCAAATTGAAGAAATCTTTGTATAGCTTAAAAAAAACTCTTGGGATGTGTTACCCTAAATTTGATACATATGTGTTGAGTTTTGGATTTGAGCATTCTAAATTATATCATTGTGTTTATTATAAAATTGATGGTGATTGTTTCCTATTTATTGTATTATATGTTGATGATATGTTATTTATTAGCAAAGGCAAAGATATGATTTCAGAATTGAAATCTCAACTTGCTGCTAAATCCAAAATGAAAGATCTTGGTGTAGCAAAACACATTCTTAGGATGAAAATTAAAAGAGATAAAGTGAATAGAAATTTATGGCTTGGCCAAAGTAAGTATACAAATTCAATTTTATAAAAATTTAACACAAAATATTGTAGAACATTGTGTGTTCATGTTTCAATTGGAACAAATTTATCTATTTGAAATTGTCCAACATCCTCATTGGAGATGGAAGACATGAGCATAGTGCCTTACCAAAGTGTAGTTGGAAGTTTGATGTATGTTATGGTTTGTACTAGACCAGACATTGCCTAAACAATGGGAGTTCTTTCCAGATATATGTCTAATCTTGGCAGAGCTCATTGGGATGTAGTTAAAAGAGTCTTTATCTATTTGTACAGTACCTTAGATTATTCCTTATGTTATCATTGTAATATGACTGAAGGTGAGATTTCCCTTGATATTCATGGTTATGTGGATTCAGACTGGGTAGGTGATGTTGATATTAGACAATCCACCAATGCTTATGTGTTTACTTTATTCGATGATGTAATCAGTTGGATGAGAAAGAAATAGGTTGTGGTTGTTTTGTCTACTATTGAAGTAGAGTATATGGTAGCTACTTATGCTTGTAAAGAAGCCATTTAGATTAAGATATTTTCTTCAGATATTGGAATAAAACAAGGTGCAATGAAAATTTATTGCGGCAGTCAGAGTGCGATATGTCTAGCCAAGAACCTGACATTTCATGCCATGACCAAGCACATTGATGTACAATATCATTTTTTTCGAGATATGGTTGAGGATGGTAGGGTGAAATTGGTTAACGTAGAGACTTTGATGAATGTTGTTGATTCTTTAACTAAGCTAGTGAGCACAAAGAAGTTTAGATGGTGTTCAGAGATGTTGGGCATTTTTTTCCCTAGAAATTAAGAGAAAATGTTTACTTCCTCGGTATGTGTAGGATCATGATGGGCCAAAAAGTGGCAATATGATGGGTATGTGGCTGATGACTTTTTTTTACCCAAAATTGATGAAATGGAAAGGGTTTTAAAGGAGATTCTCAATTCCACCAATATAAATTATGCTTTACTTTGAATTCTAATAAGTAATTATTATTTATTTTCTATTCAAATTATGACTAAAGTCTCCGATTGATATCCTGATTGAGAAACATCTATAGCTTTCAAACAAGATCACATTTTTGAATCCAAAACATGTACACATTCTATGCTTCACATACTATAGGATTAGAAAAAAAAAAAAAATTAGTTTCATAAAGTTTTGCCAAGTTTAGGTGGTCGACATATGATTTTTATATGTTTAAAATTTGTAATAAAAATTCAATTAATTATTTACTAGGAAAAAATTACAAAAAAAATATGCATCACATTGGTACATGAGTCCTCTACTTGTATATAAAATCTTATAAAAAAATATTCTCATTTTATTGTGGTTAGGTGGCAGACAACACCTACTTATTTTTCCTTGAAATTTAAGTACTATTGCATTGAAATTTCAAATTCTCACCAAATAGATTTTTTTTTCTAAACAAACCTAGTATTTTAGAAACTAAATTCAATTTTCTATAGATTCTCTTCTTACGTATTTTTGAAATAATATAGATAACTTATTCAATTTTTTACATCAAGTTGCCTAACTCTGATTTTTCTAATTTTTTTGCCACTTAAGGGCCTGTTTTTCCATCATGATCTTACACATACTCCCCTCCCATTGCTCTTGCAAGGTGTTTGACAAGTGGGAGATTTTTTTGGAAATTGTGTCTCATCCTTGCACTTATATAATGGTTATTTTTGATAGGAAAAATGGTTTTTTTACTTAAGTCAAGGGGTTCCAAGTTTTCCTAACCCAAGTCACGAGGTTCTAAAGTTTCATGGCCTCCTGACTTAGCAACTTAAGTTGTGAGGTTCCAAGTTTTGTTAACCTAAGTTTTAGGGTTCTAAAGTTTCATAACCTTTCAACTTATTGATCTCCTTGTATCAGCGAGTTGCAAGTTTTTAGAACTTTGTAACCTCTGACAAGAGGTTCTGAGGTTCAGGTTTTCAATGACTTAGTGATGGAGTGATTCTCTTTGTTGTCATTGATTCATTGGTTTTCAAAACTTCGTAACCTCTGACAAGAGGTTTTGAAGGTTTGAGTTTTTAGCAACTTAGCGATGGAGCGGTTCTCTTTGTTGTCGGCAAGTCATGAGCTTTTCAAAAATTTGTAACCTCTGACAAGACGTTCTAAGGTTTGGGTTTTTAGTGACTTAGTGATAGAGTAATAAGGAGGAAGGAAGCACTTTGAGTGGGACCCAACCATAATGACATGTGGCAACAAGTTAGTGAATGGATTGATGGCCTATTGTGTGATCGACAAAGTTGATACATTGTAAATCTAGAATATTAATTATTAGGGTTTAGATCTAACAGTGGATATTTTGTTGGCTTATCTTGCCTTCGAATGTAGCTCTATTTTGTGAGGGTGTTTCATTATAGTTGTATGCAAGCGACAGTGAGAAGTAGAGAGAGAAACAGTGATGTATTTTGAGATTTTATTAGAAGTCGTGTTGTCTCTTGATCTCTAAGTGGTGATACTCTTGTGAGAAGCTTGCTCTGCAAGTATATTGTAATCTTTCTAATTTGATGATTAATATATTGCCCACAACTTTTGGAATGTGGGGTTTTTCTCTTGAAATATTTTTCCCCACGTAAATTAGTGTGTTGTGGTATGCATGATATATATGTTTATTCTTGTTTAACTTTATGTAACTCTTAAAGAACTATAAAATTTTTGCAGTATTCTCCTCTCAAGATTAGTGTAGGAATTTATTCCACTACCTTAGCTTCCTTACACACACATCCCTTAATATAGAAGACATACACATTCATGCATAACACAGACACACTTTAGAGTCTCTCATTGAACACACCAAAAAATATCATTTAATTTTATTTATATTTAAGGTGATTCAATAGACCCTTATTTACAAGAGGCTCCAAGTTACATCAAACTGTATAGAAGAGGATGATTGAGCATGTAAGCTCTCCTTTTCCTCTTTAGTCAAAAAGGGTGCATTAGTTCCAGACCCTAGAGGCTAGTCCCAGATTGCGAAAATATTTTTGATTTTACATGTTTGCTTCTCCTCAATCTTCAACCTTCTCTCTAGCTTGAGTCATGTAAGAGGTTGAGCTAGAGTTTTATGATTAAGAATTTCTAATTGAATCTCCATCTTGGCATTTCCTTCCTTTATTTCATTCTTACGTCCAGGGTTCTAACAATTTTCCCATTCCTTCATCCTGCCTTTGACCTTCCCATTCCTGCATTCAATTTAGGTTCGGTCAATCCTCAAGACTTCCAATTTTGGGTCAAGGGTCAACTACCCTATTCAACTATGGTAGACTTAAAGGCCTAAAGTTCAAACCTGATCTCTGATACCAAATGTAATAACCCATTCAAAATTATTACTTAATTAATATTATTGTAAATGACACATGAATACACTCCAAATTAAAAAGACATAACTAGTGGCTAAAGTCAATCATAGCTATGTACATGTCCATTTAAAATGAGTTAAAGATTTATATATTCACTTCAAAAGTCAAATTACAATATCAAGTTTGACTTGGCTCCTAAATTCACAAAGTCTTTACATTGTACACTTTTTGAACATCAAGTACATGAATGAATTACATCAAGTTGCATCTTAGACTATAATAGTCTTGTGAACAACTAAGGTTCTTCTTGGACACTACCTCCACTGGTGGACAAGAACATGGTTAAAGTTCTTTATCACCCAACCACAAAGCTTACGACTCCCCAATATTCTTCTAACATGAAGAATGTCTGACCCTACACAAAAAGTTTAGCAAGAGAACAATCTACAAGGTGGAATCTGGTGAATGCCCATACATCAACATGCAATTTCTATCTACAAGTTAGAAAATAAAATGCAAGATCAATACTAGGAATGAAAAAGAGTGAAATCACAGAGTTCATACATACATAATGAACTGAATTGCTTGGCCAAGAATAATAGATGTGTTGCAACAACAACAAATAGTAGGTTCTAGTAAAGAAAACCTATACTCTCTAAACTCCATTTCGACACCCATCTTGGAAGGTAACTTTCTTCTAAACATCACATAATAGCTATCTACCTTGAGGTGCTCTAGTCAATTAAATTTTCACTGTTCTGTTTAGAATATTATTTCACTCATTTTTCAATAGAAGAGTCTGATTGTATTTTACTCTCTAAACATAAATCAGATTTATAAAGCATTAGAGTAATTTTACAATCAACCATATCATTCTTATGACTATTATATTACTTTTCATCGTAAGCATTTTGCATTTAAAAAAAATTACTAGAAAAAAAAGAAGGTATGTCACAAGTATGTGTATGTACATAGACGAATTGTATGTGAATACAGATATATGTGCCTACTAAAGTTAAAGTTTGTGCATACATTCTAAAATAATCATTGATTTAGATTACAATCTTAAAATAATATTCCATTTGATGTTTATTTGTCAAAAATAAAGAAATCAAAACAAGTCTATGCTAATAGTTTCACACATACTATTATTGCATTCTTACAACTATGATATTCTAACATTGTTGCTTACACTAGAACACTCATTGTTTAAACATAATAAGTACTATTTCCCACTAAAAAGTTATAAAACAAGTTGTTTACATATGAACATTCATTATTTAAATATAATAGGCACAGTTTCCCACTAAACAATTATAAAATAAGCTATTTACATAAGAACATTCATTTTTTTAACAAAACAAGTACTATTTCCCACTAAATGGTTATAAAACAAGGTTTTTACATATGAACATTCATTGTTTAAACATAATAAGTGCTATTTCATACTAAACAGTTACACAAAAAGTTGTTTACATACTTATTGAGAAAGGATAACTTTCAACAAAACAATGTCATTTGCAAAAGAATAACCACCATTTACATCAACATATTACTGTTTCAGACTAAATACTCACATGTAAAGACAAATAATTTTGTTTACTCTGTTTCCCGATCTCAAGCTACGTACATGTTAAAGGATCACTTTACAAGTAATTGTTTTTTGTTTAACAATAGAATGTGTTTTCCACTATGATATGAAAATAAGCAATCAAATAGCCCAGTTTCAAACATAAGGCTAGAATGTCTATTATTCATATTATTGAACACTTTCATCACTAGAATTTCGATAAGCAACTTAATAGTATAAAGAAACCTATGTTTGACATGATTGTTAAAAGATACTTGAGCAAATATTTTAGTCAAAGAAGGCGTAAAAGCTTCAAGTTCAAACAATACTCATGCCTTTCCAAGCTGCAACAAAACAAACCATGGTCGCTCTAGATCAACCAATCTTAATGGCCAAGTGTATTCTTTCTAAGAATCAAATACATATATTGAAATTTTCCATGAGGGCTTACTATTTTATACCATGCATGAAACCATATTAAACATGCAGAATTTCATTTGTACCATTTAAATATTCAGGGGTTAGCCCATCAATAATAATATCAAACCAAGCAAGGCTTTTTTTCTCTAACATAGAAACCTTTCCATCATTCCTATTGAATGGGGTTGGCTTCCCATTAAATGATAATATGCATATGCAAATCTCTAAGATATTTTATTCTATCCCTAATATAGTTATCGACCCAACAATAATACGCATTAGAAATAATACAATTAAAATTCAGAGGAACATACCCTTCCCATAGGATCAAAATTGATCCTTTTTAAGGATTATAATTACAAAAACATAGTAAATTGGAATGAATTTTGATAGCCTACATAAGGTTAAACATTATAATGCTATATAAGGATGAAGGTTGAGCCATTGGAGGATCTCGAGTCTCATCCTAGCTCTGTACAATAGCCACAAAGGCTCTAAGTTATGTCAGTTTCAACACTGCGGAGGTTGTAGGCCATGTGTCCTTCATGAGCTGGTAATCAATATATATATTAATACATTTTACTTTAGGCCAATTCACATATAGAACAACAACCTCATTTTCATGACACCATGATAACACTTGATTAAAATGAAGTTAAAAATTCTTGCATGATTCAATATTAGCAATAAAGCTAATTCTATGCAAAAATATGGAGATTGAATTACCTCCCAATAAAACTTTGATGCCATTTTACTCATATTCCAAATGGATTACTGTTCAATCTAGTTAAATAATCCTACTTCAACTATGTTCTATTCCTTGAACCTGTCACCATACAAATGCACATACTTACACTTTCAAATTGATCAGTAATGTTCAATTCTTGGTAATGTTGGAATTGTATGCCTCAATCTCACAGGCTAAAACCCGAGTAAGCATGGTCATATATTTGCTTTCGGATGTTTAATGATCTACCTTGATCTTAATTTGTCGATTGTGACTTCAGAATCTCTGATCAGCATAACATGACCTTGATACAGACCCGGTCGAATGTTGTTTTAGATGGTAGAAAGTTTAGCGATATTGGCATGACCCTTGGTCTATCTGGATGATGTAGCAATCGGCATGACTTGCCTCTATCAGAATGAGTCTTAGCACTAGGAGAAGTCTTGCTGATGGAACTATCTTGTTGATAGTCGTTGTGACTTTGGCCGATGGTGCTCTTTCAGAGAGACTCTTGGCGAGGGATTTTATTGGTGTGACTTGTTGTGTTCAGTGTAACCCTCTGTTGAGTGGGTTGGTCTAGCCGATAGGTTATTCTTATCGGATGTCAGGGAGACTTTGGGCGACAAGTGGTTTTGGTAAGAGGTGTGACCTTGGAGACTCTTGGAAACAAATGATTGCCTAACCGATGGTACGGTCTATAATCTGTATGACTCCTAGTGAAGGATGGACTCGGGGTGACTTGGAACCTGTGGGGTGACTCTTAGCAACAACCTAAGTCTTGATGATGAATGTTCATATCATTATGAATTGAGGGCTCATTATGACTCATAGCGACTAGCAATTGTCTAGGTGATGGGTCTGTTGAGGATATCGGTGAAAGCTCTTGCCGATCTTGTCGATAGAGTAAGTCTCGCCGATGGGAGTGTTGATGTCAATGTGACTTTTGAACTCATTTTGAACTCCTGCCGATAGTAGTGACTCTTGCCAATAGCGATGGATTTGTAATTGGTCTTGTGGTATCGGGGAGACACGGTTAGTGTCTCACCGACATGCGAATGTTGTTTGAACACTTTTGACGATTGGAAGACTATCTTATGTGGTGTGTCTTGGACCAATCAAAGAAGGTGGGTTATGAATCATTTTTGTGTGGAAGGCTAATAGTGTGTTTTGAAACTTCTATACAAGGAAATGGAAACATCTACATTTGGGTAGTGGACAAAAGTGATGCTGAGCTGGATGTTTGATAGTTGTGATTTGATAGTTGAAAATGAATTGATTCATAGAGGCAGTTGAGAAAATATATATATATATATGTATGCATTGGATGTTTTGCATATGAGAGCGATAGAGAGAGGGTCGAGAGACTGGCTAAAAGGTTGAGGCCATGAGGCCGAAGTAGAAAAAACAAGAGGCAAGGTTATGCTACTGGAATCTCTCCTAATCATGGATCATGGTTGATCTCTCTCATGTTTATCTGCACTATATATTGTGTGAGGGTATTGCAACAATGTGAAGATTGTATGGTTTGATAAATTTATCAGGAAATGTAAAGGGGAGAGTTTGCTACCAAGTTGTATCCAGAATGAACAAGATGTAATCTCTTAAAAGGATATGAGCCTGAAATTGTATTATAACCTTTTGTTGCTGAATAATACAATGGCTCAAACTTTGAAGGGTGGGGTTTCTTACCAGAAAGGGTTTTCCCCATGTAAATCTTTGTGTTCTAGTTTCTATCTTATCTTTCATCTGTGTTGGTTCTGTTTTGAGAATCTGTTATTGCTTGTTGTTGAATTTACATGTGCTTCTCTCAGAAGGATTAATGTGGGAAATGAACTATGTCTATTTCCACTTTAGGACATAGTTGTATGTTTCTTTGAGGAAATCTAATCGTAATTAAATTTACCGAAGGCACTATTGTTCTTGGAGGTTTCTCTTAGATTCCCTAAATTTCCCTTACAAGTGGTATCATAACCTTCCTTTTGGTTGTTGGTTCTGGGTATTACTCCTATGAAGATTTCTTAGCTTGATAGGCTAGAGGAAATTTGGAGGAATGGACTGATGTATTGATCCTTTGGTGAGTGGAATTCTTGTGGTATTTAGAGACAACACACAGCTTGAAGGATGGTGAAGATAGAAAAGGGAGTTGATCATGTTGTTTTGTTGTGATCTATGTCCCCTATTTGGTAGCGGTATAACCTTGGTTTATGAGGTGAAATTCTTTGCTTCATGGTTGTGTACTAGTAAATCCTTCTTATTGGTTGTCTGTGTGAGAGGCTCCGTGGTGATATGAAGAAGCCTAGGTTGTTTCCTACGACCATGGAAGAAGTGATTATGTGCTAGGTGGTGTTTCTTGGTGTTGGAAGGTACTATTTCCTGTTAACCTTGAATACATAAAGGCTATGGAGTTAATCATTAGTTGATTTGCAAACTTCTGAAATAGCCTATCTCTCTCTTGGATGCATGTACATGTTTTACATAGATTAATCAAAACTTTTGTGAGATTTATGGAGTTGACATTGGCTATTTTTCCTGAACCCACGGCTTTGGGGTGTTGTTGGATATAGAGATAGTTGGGTTGCATGCATGCTTGGTGCATTGTTTGAGGAGGTGTGTTTTTCTTCTCTGCATGGGGGTGTTGGTAAGTGATTTTTCACTCAAAATTCTTGTGGTGGTGCCTATGGGTTCCTTGATTATGGTGCTCATTGTGGACATGATTGGAAAATCAAGTTTGGCGTGATCTTGTGTTTGAGTCATGTTTTCTACATGGTTATTCTATTTGATATCTCAATGTGCGATTTCCAATCGATGTTAGGTTTGCACATTTGTATGATTGATCTTCAAGTTATGTGGGTGATGGATTAGCTACCCATTCACTACAGTGGGATAACTCGGAAGTGGATTGTCTATATCCACGAGGTTGATACAGTGTTTGTGCAGACTTGTTAGTTGGCCTTGTCTATGGTCACTTGTGCATTGGTGTGATTGCTTTGAGATGAGAGGATGGATATTGTTGAGTACTTGAATAGTCAGTTATGGGAACCTATAGTAGGTGGTCATGATGCTTGGAGAGCTCATATGTTACGTTTCAATGGGAGCTTTAGCAGTAACTGTGGGTTCATCACATGGTGGTCAATGGTCTTCTTTAGTGTTGCAAATATTTCAAGGGGGAGATTTTAGATCCATGTTGCTGCATAAGGGTTCTTTCACATTTGCATGGACATTATTTGAAGATGTACAACATCTTGGAACCATGGAGGATGCTTGGAGTTTTTGACTGAGGTGTTGGTGGTGCTTGATAGGTGCTGTTGGTTTTGAGTTTGTCTACTTTATGTCGTGGTATATTCTTGGTTATGCACTGGAGTTTTGACATTGTGCATTATACTTGAGACCATGGTGAGGTAAATTCGAGCATGGTATCTCCTAAGGGGGATGTGTAGATCATGGTGTCATGATAAGCTCTTGATTCAGATGACTGGAGCTTTGACAATGACCTAGTGATTCTGTGTGTATTGGGTGCTCTAATTATTTACTCGATACTTCATGATAATGCAATAATGCAGTTGGATTTTAGCATGAGATGATTGGTTGCTAGTACTCATGGATACATGAAGAATAAGGTGAGGCTATTTTTCTCTTATGAGAGAAGTGTTGTTGATGGTTACTCTTAATGATGATTTTAGCAGAAAGTCTGAGAAGCCTACACCTTGGTTGAATGTGAGTTCAATAAGAGACCTATGAGGAGATTGCTCTTGGATTAGTCATGATGGCTTGCATATCTTGAAGGAGTATTCTTGTTCCCACTCTTGGTCTACTCGATAGTTTATCTAAAAGGTATTTGGCCCATTATATCTTTCAGATGTGTTTTCTATTCACTTACATGATGGGTATGTGTAGGATCATGATGGGCCAAAAAGTGGCAATATTATGGGTATTTGTAGGGTTTGTGGCCGATGACTTTTTTTACCCAAAATTGATGAAATGAAAGGAGGGTTTTAGAGGGGAAGTTCTCAACTTTCCACTTAATATAAATTATGGCTAATTTTAATTTAATAAATAATTATTATTTATTTTCTATTAGAATTATGACCTTCAAAGTCCTAATCGATAGACTGGTGAAGAGCATCTATAACTTTCAAACAATTATCACATTTTTGAATCAAACATCGTCACATTCTATGCTTCATACTATGGGATTAAAAGGAAAAATTAAATTTCATGAATTTTTGACCAAGTTAAGATTGGTCAGGACATACAGAGTTTAATATTTTTAAAAGTTGTAATAAAATTCATAATTAATTATTTACTTGGACAAAGTACAAAATATGCATCGCATCAGACATGGGTCTCTATATATATAAAATATTATAAAGAAATATTATCATTTATTATGGTTAGAGTTATCAAATAAGACACCTACTTCTTATTTTTCCCTAAAATTTAATTACTAAATTTGAAATTTCAAAATTTCACCAAATAGATTTTATTTTTAAAATAAATGTAGTAGTTTAGAAACTACATTCAATTTTCTGAATTCTATTCTTACACTACGAAATATCTTCGAATACGCTTAATTCAAATTTTTTCACGTCAAGTTGCCTAACTGATTTTTGAGATTTTTGCCATAAGGGGCCTATTTTTTCTGATGATCCTGCATGCGATGTGGATCTTGGATTTCTATCTAGTTCTGGAGAGGGATTCATAGTTGAGATGTCAAAACTTGTTTTATCTCCTTCTTTGTGTTATGTTGTTATAGTGAGGGTGGTAGGAGATGATGTATGGGCTGATTTCTGAAATGGGAGATAGAAATAAGCTTGATCTTCTTTGAGAGACTTACATCCATGTTGATTACATGTTTTAAAAGTTTATTTGATCTTAGTGATTGAGCAGTTCTTGGATGTTGTTAATTCTTTTCTTTTGGGATGAGAAGGAGATCATTCTTGACACAGATGGCTATTAGAAGTGTATATAGTAGGATGTTCTATAAGAATATGATGTGCATATTTTCTCTCTTTGGTCTTGGTTTACCTCCTGGATGTTTGGTTTCACATTACATTGGTTTGAGGTTTGGTTGGAGCTATAGTGATCACTTGCTTGTGGTCATGTGTTTTCACTCATGTTCATGGGTGACGACATGGAGGTTCTTAACCCTTTTTTCTTTGATTGCGTGTGGAGAACTTGGGAGAACTGTGAAGACTTGTGGTGAGAGAAATGTTTCTTGTAACAGTTTGTTGCAGGTTGTGCATATCATTGTGGATATTTCCTTGGTACTACATGGTTACATTTTCTATGTGTTATTATTGGTAGACTTGCAATGCCTTTGATCTTTCAGATTTGGAATTACTCAGGTAGTGGGAGTTCCTATATGTGTTTTGTCTTCTTCAACTGGTTGGCACTTGGATCTTGTATTTGTTGTTAATGATTTGGTTATGGTTTGGTATGAGCTTAATAATGTTGATACCTTTGAGGTATGTGAGATTGGATGGAATAATAGGAGTTGTGGGTGCTATTTTATTCACGTGGTTTTATCAGTTGGATGGAAGCAATCAGTCTGATTGTTGTTCTAGCTGGTGTCTTCTATCTTGTTTCTGGAGAATGACTTCACTGTTGTGTTTTGTTTGAGGCTTTGAAGTTGATATTACTTTTGTATAGTGTTTGAGCACAGTGAAGTGGTAGCAGTATCATTGGGATCTTTTGGTTGTGTTTGTTGGACTGGTGCTTATTCACCTTGGCTTGTATCTTTCTTCCTTAGGTGGCATGTTGGAAGATGATAGGGTTTGTTGCTTGAATGATGGACATCTTGGATGTTGGTGCAAAAGTCTTGATGGATGTGAGAGAATTTTTGAGGTCCATGTGGTTTCCTGGAAGGCTATGATCAGTTGCATTTCAGTTGTTTTATTGGACAATGAGTTGCAGTTGGATACCTGGTCTTTGTTGTAGATTGTCCTGTGGATTGTTATTTGTGGAAACTTGTTGGTCAGGTGTCTTGAGTGCTGTGGGATCTAAACTGGTGGAGTTAGTGTGATCTTAGTTTCTGAGTGTTTTGGAGGTTCCTGTGTGATATTTGTCAAGTGGGAGATTTTTGGAATTGTGTGCCTCAATCTCACAAGCTAAAACCTTTGAGTAAGCATGGTCACTGTGACTGTTGAGATGTATGGCCAATCTGCATCTAATCTTAATCTATTAGCTTGTCGGTGTGACTTTTGGAATCTCTTAGAGATCGGCATAACTTGAGCCTTCAGTGTAACTTGGATAGTCAAAATGATGTTTGAGCGACAATAGAAAGTCTGGACAATATTGGCGTGACCCTTGGTCCGTTTGGCTGATGTAGCAATCAGCGTGACTTGCCTTTTTCGAAATGATTCTTAGTGCCAGGAGAAGTCTTGCTGATGGAACTATCCTGTTGATAGTCGTTGTGACTCTAGTTGATGGTGTTTGGTCAGAGAGACTCTTGACGAGGGATGTTATCGGTGTAACCTTCTTGAAATTAAGGTTGGTTTTAGTAGATTATATTATGCCTGTAATACTCAAGTAATCTCAAGAATTTACTAGAAGGTAAATAAACTTAGTAAACATGAGAGAGAATTTTTTTTTTTTTAAACATTTGTATAAGCAAAAAAATAAAGTACATCAGTACAACTTTTCTAGATAAATTCAAACTTGAATTCACATGTAATCATAACTAGAATCAAGATAATTCCTTACAATACTCATTTATTCACATAAGATACACTTAGCATAAAGATTAGTTTTACCTCATAGGTTTTGACTGTCGTAGCCAGAACATGGAGTTCACTGCATCTGGAATGTTGATCTCTATCTTCGCAAGCCTCAGAGAGTCTACTGCTATAGAGGGAGAGCATCATCCGAGTGCTTTTCCTCCAACCACGGACTCAAGTGGTCCCCCGCGCACTTCCTAAATGGAAGTGACCCGGCCCCTCTCGAAGAGTATAGATATAAGGAACTGTCCGGTTTCTCCATGTCCCGGGAATCCCTAGTGATGTGTACTACAAAGCTCAGCCGACCAGCCTGACTCTAGATCCCTTCTACTAAGTTTGATCATTGATTGGTTGTTTCATCCTAGACACACCTCTGACTCGTCTTAGAAACTATCTCATCCTATATTTTTTTTTCATACTTATTTGGTACTCTAGACTCAAACTAGTCATTATAGAAAATCCATTCTAGCCAATCCGACTCAGAACTAACCCTTAATCTAGGATATTCATTCAATGTAAAGATTTAGGTATTTCAACCCGTTTAAAAGTCCCTTATTGCATCCTTGCAATATCTAGGGTTTATGACTTCCTGTCATTTTACTCTCAAGATTCAATACCCAACATCTTGATGCGTTAAATCGAGTTTTGACATTATTGTAGAATCTCTTAAGGTATAATAAAGACTTCCTGTCTTGTTCTATGGTTTTCCTCAACCTTTCTCTGTCAACAGTGTATATATGTACAATGTCATATCTGACATAAGCATTATAGATTTCCTATATCCTTCTTGTTGTTTTCAATACGAGGGTTTAACTTCTCTTAACCCATTACCAGGAAATAACAAACTACCTTGTTTCCTAAAGGTAATAACTTAAGTGTAACAAAACATACGAACAAAATGCTTCTAGCCTTTCCTAGACCACTTGGCATAGCTCAAGTTCATATTTCACGTAGCATAAATATGCATAGTATTCGAGGTATTTCCTTACTAATCTAATATCTAAAAGAATACAATCATTCCATAATGCTAAAGGTTAGTTATTAGGAATCCTTTTTGTTAGCCATCTGAGTATCAGGTGGTGTGTCCTTCCTAATGTCTCATGGTCATGCAGCTATAGATCCACTCTAACTATGCATGACACAATTGGAGACACTAATCCATCTAGAACATTGTGGACCGACAATGCATGCAGACCGATGCATTACTTTGCCAAAGATTTACATACATATACTTTGTACAATGAACATTGTTGTATGTCCAACACGTTGACCCGATTTATAAGTTGTCATGTCCTACAGTAAATTCATATTGACCTTTCTCTCTAGGTCAAGTAAAAAGTGAAATCAATTTGATTCATCGTCCATGTTTGGACACTCGAGTCCCATCCTAAGCTAGTTTATGATTCAATGGGTTGCTTTCGTGACAAGGACTAGTGACTCCACGTCACCTTGATCCACTATCAATTTATATCTTAAAGTGAACCATATTCACCACCCTAGGTCTTTTATGGCTCATAACTTCAATTTAATGTATCATGTAAGTCAGAATCATATTCTAATTACTCTAGGAATACCTTTCCTTAACCAAAAGAATGGTTTCATAATGGTGATTAGCTCTAATTAACCTCATGAGCTTTGGGTGATAAACACTATCCCCACTAAGGTTATTTTTTTATAACCCTTATTTATCCACAATCAGTTTTCATGAAAATTGAATCAACATTTGATTTGAGTGTTGCAAGCACAGTTTAGTTTTAAGGCCGTATCGACCATCCACACAGTCATGATGGACATGTTAGTAAATGCAGACCGTATCCATTTAATAAGTAATAAACAATATTGCTCGACACTTCTTATGCCATGAATAACTCAATCTCGACTCGTTATATGAGTCTTAACCCTTTTATTTATCCATGCCATATCGTTAATTGATGTAAATATACATCGGGGTTTATGCATGAACCAAATCTTGATGGCCTCAAGCCACGGTTACCGTATGGATTCCTATGTGTAGGGCCCGGCCTTTGTGGTCTAGAACCATAAACATAGCACAACATACATTACAATATAGTTTGACCTATGTGGTCGAGAGTTATTAGCATGGGTACATGGTATAAGTATTGAAGCTCGGCCTCAAGCCTCGAGCTTAAACACAGTAAGGAATGTAATACAATTATAGCTCAGTTGTATGGCCTTAAGCTTAAACACAATAAATATGTGGCACTATGCGACTCGACCTTAAAAACCTCAAGCCTCTAAAAATAAGAGTGTTTCCATGAAACTTAATACATAAACTAGCTACGAAAAGCTCGACGCAGTTGATACAAAATTGAAATGAAAACGAATGAAAGACAATATTCTTACAAACTTTCATTCTACTTGAATGAAGCCTTTGAATGCAATCTTACCCGTTCGGTTCCATGATCTTCCTTGCCCTGTATCTTCTTCCTAGCATAGTGAGAGCACAACCTCCCATAACATTTCTTTTTAATGACTTTCCCACCATAGGCCACCTTCCTTTCTCACTTTTTATTCTCTTCTAATACTGTTGTAATATCTTTCACAGCGCCCCATTCCCTTGACCTGCCACTTGAAACGCACACAGGAGATGGATCTCCTCCACAAACAGGTGTCATTTTCAATTCTTATTGTGCACTATCCTTCTTCTCACTCCAAGAGGAGTCACCTCTTAAGCTATGGTATTTTAGTGTAGACAGGAGACGGGTCCTAATATTTTTCCCCATTAACCTGTTGTCATCCTGTCACAAGCGTATTGATTTTAACTTATTTCTGCCATGAACAGACCAAGCACTCCCCCCTCTGCACTCTCCTCCCCGATAGTTAAGACTATCCCTTCTCTTGCCGCCTTCCCCCTAATAATCATTTCTTGAATGATAGTTAAGGCCACTACCGGTGGTTGCAACAGCACTCTGGCATGCGTGGGTGACTCAGCAAGTGACAACGACCAATCATTGATCATGCCATCATGGGTACGAGGGTTAGCCTTGCATACTATCCATGGCTCAAGAACATTTAAAAGAGCATTCAAAAGATAACATCAACCACCCGAAAATTACTATGTCGTTGCAAGTATTAGATTATACTCATAGAAATATAGTAATCCTTTGCTGCGAAAACATTATCGATGTGGCTCAAAGAACGAACCAATTGATATTTTAGCAAGATATATTTATATTTATATATATTGGCGCATCTATGCCTGAATCCACTTTATCCATTTGTGGCTCATATAACCTTATGAGGATATTTAAATATGGCACAATGAATATAATTGTTGCCAAGAATGCTTGTCATGGCCCTAGGGGTGTGCATATGGTTTAAATATTGAAAAGTATGTGGTTGGAAGTATCTTAGTCTGATCTAATATAGATTAAAAGAATTGAACAATATCTACCACACATGACTCACGAGATTCTCTTTACTAAGAGTTGAGTCTCATTGGTTAGCTCTTGGCTTATCTAGCCATTAAATATTTTAATCATATATTTTAACATAATGACCTTTAAAGAAACTAAAAGTTTCATGGGCAAGAGTTGACAACATAGTTCGTTATGTTGTCCAATCAACGTACTCGCCAAAACCAAATGAACTCAATGTTGATCTAAATGATCAGCATCCTCATGTAATATCATGATGAGAACCAATAATTAAAAGCATATAAAGGTGGCACATCATACATATATGAACATATTTATACATGAGTCATTTTCGTTGAAATAACCTATGCATGTGTGTATGTATCCATACATACTTGAACCAAATGTTTGTACGTTGACAATATCTGTCTTTGTACGCATATATGCATCCATGCACCCATCTATACAAGTGCATATGCTTACCTTATCTCACGTATACCGACATTCATATATTCATTGTTTTATATATTAAAAAGAGAGTTAATAACCCCTAAGAGAATCATATCAACACAAAGCTCGACTAATTGAGTACTATTGACAAGCTTCTAAACATGTTAAACAACATGCACTAGACATTAAACAACATCGACAACTTGTCGAATCGAGAAGTAAACTTAGACCAAGAGAGTTGAGTATCACTCACCCGACTCAAGTAGGTTCGACCAATTTGTGCCTACACAAGACTTAAGATGGCTTGAAACTATTATTTTCCTTATATCTATTCCCTTCTCTCCGATGATGCTCTCCCTCCTTTTCTCAGAGGGCGGAAACTATTCCTTGAATGTGACTTGCATTCACCAACTCAAGATTAGTGTATTATTAATCATTTCATAATCCTTATATGAAATCATCACACCTTGACAAATTTTGAACACATGTCAATTTTAGTCAAATAAACCTAACTCATGAAAACATTGATTTTTCCTAACATTAAATCATTGAGTCATGCGTAAGAATCTACTATTTACTTCAAAAGTAAAAAGTAAAACATAGTTAAAGTTAGGGATGTAACATATCTCTCCCCGTAAGAGTCATCGTCCTCGATGATCCAATGCATCTGAAACTTTAATAAGATAAAAAAAATTGTTTTATCCTGCAAAATCGTAAGCAATTTAGATAATCTTTCATATAAAATCATGGTAAACTTTCCATGTCATATTACCCTCTGGTGGTTGGTCCCATTGGACCTTGCATTGAAGAAGCTCGATCATGACCACTCCCTGGTCCTATTCCTGTAAAACATTCTCAGAATATAATTATCATTTGTTATATACTTTCCAAATATAATTCATAAAAAGCATTATACCTCCTGGTAATAGCTGATAATAGAATGATTCATTAATCCATCAAATTGGTAACTTTGAGAATTTTGAAGATTCCTTTATATCTAGGAATTGGTTAGGAATACATTCCTTATTTCATGAAACTTTCCTTCTCTAGCCAAGAATTGTGTTAGTGGACGATTGGCATTTACTTAAATTTTCTATCTAACATTAGCTTTCACCAGTCTTTCGGATCGGTTTGATTTGTTTATCCATTTCTGACAACATTTCAGGACTAATGCTAATCCTATCATCTAGGAGTTTGGCATCTTTTGGTCCAATGTTTCAAATGGAGTCATCCTGATAGCAGAATTATAGAAATTTCTGCCACAAACTCCCAAAATAGATGGATAGCCTTTCTACTTGTAGCGATCAACTACACTTACATAGGATTACCAAAAGAATGGTACCAAAGGTTAACAACATTAAATAAGTAAGATGTCACTATTCATCAAGTAAGATACAAGGAGTAACATCAATCTTCACCTTTCTGGCTAAAAAGGTTATTCCTTAAGTACCAATTTCATTATTTCATGCATCATTTAAACAAGTTGATAAGTAAATACCAGAGAAAGGATTTGAATTCCTTTTCTAGTTCAATTGTCCTCCAAGACTCGGCATGCCACTAAAAAGAGGGAAAGCATCACTTGCCTATTTTCCTTCCAATCACGGACTTAAGTGATTCCTCCGCACACTTCCTCACTGGAAGCAGTCCTACCTTCCAATGAAGGATTGTGTCGGAAACCCTCACAATTGCCATCTGAGCTCTGGTGTGTACCCCCACTTAACCAACTCTGTCGCACTACTAAGGATACCCTCCTACTAAGTATGACAACTCTGGTTAGATAAGTCTCTAGAGTACTGTGAACTGACGAGTGCACGCCATGGCAATGGCACTCACTATGGCCATAGTTTTATATACATACGCTTTGCAATCCATGTAGTAATGGTTCACCACCCTGCTCGACTTGGAGAGACTATTCACTTGGGCTTACTGGACTACCTGTCCACCCACATACCATAACACAAGGTTCCAAAAGTGATATCTGCATAAGACCTCCTTAAGATAACTTACATATCAATTATATAACCCTAAAAGGGTTCAGAATCAATTCCTTTCCATTCAAGGTTTCTTCCATCTGTAAAGGTAAGGACATATCAGGTGCATTTCCACAATTTACTCCCTTACACAATCCATCAGAGGCCCATCTAGGCCATGATAGAGAAGAGCATTACATCCAACATAGTGAACAACCAAAAGTTCTTGTATAGCCACCACAAAAAACTCGACTCAATATCAAAATATAAGGGGTTTAAATTTCAACAATAAATCAAAGAATGAGCTCTTCCAACAATAAATCAAATTTTGACCAACCGGTCATAAGATAAACAATCTTCAAAGTTCGGTGGCTAGACCATTTCAAAATAAAGAATAAACAATGACAATCCTTGCCAGTATTAAAAGGAATTTCACCAAAAATCCAAGTGTCAAAATCTAGAAGAACACTGTTAATACACTGTGTGACTTGACTAAGTCACTACAAGGGAGTAGATTGTTGCACTGTATTCAGATTCTCCAAAAGCTTATAGTGGGTTAGAGATTGTGTTACAAGCATATCAAACAAATATGTCTCTTAAGACTTACATCATGCTCAATCATTTTGCAAATAATATATATATACATATATCAAACTCACCCCTATATCTTAGAGTATCTATCATTCACCTATCAGATGATATCATAAGATCATTTTATACAAAGTTTGCAATTGGAGCAAAAACTTCTTTTCTTTGTTTCACAATAAAACTCTATTCCACTTGGCTCATTCCAAGCCATCTAAAACTTAGACTAAAACCCATCTTTTCTAGGTGTCATTGATATAGTTTCAAGGATTTCCAATGATCGGATGCTCCAACACCTGGTTGACTACTTCCAAGTCCTTCCATCCTTAATTCTTGAAAAATAAGAGTAGTATTAAATTCATACAGACACTGCTCTACCTGAGCTCTTAGTCTGATTAGTAATTGACCAAGGTTTTACCTTTCTAGTCAAAGTCTCAAAGTCTTTCAGAAAGTTTCCGTGGTTTTTCTCTATGCCCTTTTGGCATCAAACCAACTCCAACCTTCGATAATATGCTAAATGTTAAATGATTTTTCTCGTAATGAGCTCATAGGTCCATGTGTTGAACCCGGTTAGATCTGATACCATATGTAACATACCTCTTCTTAATACTCAAGTAATCTCAAGAATTTACTAGAAGGTAAATAAACTTAGTAAACATGAGAGAGAAATTTTTTTTTTTTAAACATTTGTATAAGCACAAAATAAAGTATGACAGTACAACATTTCTAGATAAATTCAAACTTGAATTCACATGTAATCATAACTAGAATCAAGATAATTCCTTACAATATTCATTTATTCACATAAGATACACTTAGCATAAAGATTAGTTTTACCTCATAGGTTTTGACTGTCGTAGCCAGAACATGGAGTTCACTGCATCTGGAATGTTGATCTCTATCTTCGCAAGCCTCGGAGATTCTACTGCTACAGAGGGAGAGCATCATCCGAGTGCTTTTCCTCCAACCACGGACTCAAGTGGTCCCCCGCGCACTTCCTAACTGTAAGTGACCCGGCCCTTCTCGAAGAGTATAGATATAAGGAACTGTCAGGTTTCTCCATCTTAGTCCTAGGGATGTGACCTACAAAACTCAATCGACCATACAACTCTAGATCCCTTCTAGCTAAGTATGATCATTCTGATTGGTCATGCCATCTAGACACTCACCTCTAACTTGTCTTGGAACTGTCTCATCCTATAGTTTACTTACTTTATTTAGTACTCTAGTCACAAACTAGTCTGTATAGAAAATCCATTCTAGCCAATCTGACTTAGATCTAATCCTTAATCTAGGATATTCATTCAATGTAAAAATTTAGGTATTTCAAACCTTTTAAGAGTCCCTTATTGCATCCTTGCAATATCTAGGGTTTATGACTTCCTGTCATTTTACTCTCAAGATTCAATTCCCAACATCTTGATGTGTTAAATCGATTTTTTGACATTATCGAAGATTCTCTTAAGGTATTATAAAGACTTCCTGTCTTGTACTATGGTTTTCTCAACCTTTCACTATTAATCAGTATATATTTATACAATGTCATATATGACATAAGAGTTATGTATTTCCTATATCCTTCATGTTTCAATACTAGGGTTTAGCTTCCCTTAACCCATTACCAGGAATAACAAACTACCTTGTTTCCCAAAGGTAATAACTTAAGTGTAACAAAACATACAAACAAAATGCTTCTAGCCTTTCCTAGACCACTTGGCATAGCTCAAGTTCATATTTCACGTAGCATAAATATGCATAGTATTCGAGGTATTTCCTTACTTATCTAATATCTAAAAGAATACAATCATTCCATAATGCTCAAGGTTAGTTATTAGGAATCCTTTTTGTTAGCCATCTGAGTATCAGGTGGTGTGTCCTTCCTAATGTCTCATGGTCATGCAACTATAGATCCACTCTAACTATGCATGACACAATTGGAGACACTAATCCATCTAGAACATTGTGGACCGACAATGCATGCAGACCGATGCATTACTTTGCCAAAGATTTACATACATATACTTTGCACAATGAACATTGTTGTATGTCCAACACGTTGACCCGATTTATAAGTTGTCATGTCCTACAGTAAATTCATATTGACCTTTCTCTCTAGGTCAAGTAAAAAGTGAAATCAATTCGATTCATCGTCCATGTTTGGACACTCGAGTCCCATCCTAAACTAGTTTATGATTCAATGGGTTGCTTTCGTGACAAGGAACTAGTGACTCCACGTCACCTTGATCCACTATCAATTTATATCTTAATGTGAACCATATTCACCACCCTAGGTCTTTTGTGGCTCATAACTTCAATTTAATGTACCATGTAAGTCAGAATCATATTCTAATTACTCTAGGAATACCTTTCCTTAACCAAAATATTGGTTTCATAATGGTGATTAGCTCTAATTAACCTCATGATCTTTGGGTGATAAATACTATCCCCACTAAGGTTATTTTTTTTTATAACCCTTATTTACCCACAATCTGTTTTCATGAAAATTGAATCAACATTTGATTTGAGTGTTGCAAGCATAGTTTAGTTTTAAGGCCGTATCGACCATC
This sequence comes from Sequoia sempervirens, assembly GCA_007258455.2. Lineage (NCBI taxonomy): Eukaryota > Viridiplantae > Streptophyta > Pinopsida > Cupressales > Cupressaceae > Sequoia > Sequoia sempervirens. The sequence goes on along the minus strand of VDFB02177964.1, from coordinate 5,439 downwards.
CACACAGTCATGATGGACATGTTAGTAAATGCAGACCGTATCCATTTAATAAGTAATAAACATTATTGCTCGTCACTTCTTATGCCTTGAATACCTCAATCTCGACTCGTTATATGAGTCTTAACCCTTTTATTTATCCATGCCATATCGTTAATCGACGTAAATATGCATCGGGGTTTATGCATGAACCCAATCGTGATGGCCTCAAGCCACGGTTACCGTATGGATTCCTATGTGTAGGGCCCGACCTTTGTGGTCTAGAACCATAAACATAGCACCACATACATTACAATATAGTTTGACCTATGTGGTCGAGAGTTATAAGCATGGGTACATGGTATAAGTATTGAAACTCGGCCTCAAGCCTCAAGCTTAAACACAGTAAGGAATGTAATACAATTATAGCTCAGTTGTATGGCCTTAAGCTTAAACACAATAAATATGTGGCACTATGCGACTCGACCTTATCAACCTCAAGCCTCTACAAATAAGAGTGTTTCCATGAAACTTAATACATAAACTAGCTACGAAAAGCTCGACGCAGTTGATCCAAATTGAAATGCAAACAAATAAAAGACAATATTCTTACAAACTTTCATTCTACCTGAATGAAGCCTTTGAATGCAATCTTACCTGTTCGGTTCCATGATCTTCCTTGCCCTGCATCTTCTTCCTAGCATAGTGAGAGCACAACCTCCCATAACGTTTTTTTTTTTTTAAATGACTTTCCCACCAGAGGCCACCTTCCTTTCTCACTTTTATTCTCTTCTAATACTATTGTAATATCTTTCACAGCGCCCCATTCCCTTGACCTGCCACTTGAAATGCACACAGGTGATAGATCTCCTCCACAAACGGGTGTCATTTTCGATTCTTATTGTGCATTATCCTTCCTCTCACTCCAAGAGGAGTCACCTCTTAAGCTATGGTATTTTAGTGTAGACAGGAGACGGGTCCTAATATTTTGCCCCATTAACCTGTTGTCATCCTATCACAAGCATATTGCTTTTAACTTATTTCTGCCATGAACAGACCAAGCACTCCCCCTCTGCACTCTCCTCCCCGATAGTTAAGACTATCCCTTCTCTTGATGCCTTCCCCCTAATAACCGTTTCTTGAATGATAGTTAAGGCCACTACCGGCGGTTGCAACAACACACTGGTGCGCGTGGGTGACTTAGCAAGTGACAACGACCAATCATTGATCATGCCATCATGGGTACAAGGGTCAACCTTGCATACTATCCGTGGCTCAAGAACATTTAAAAGAGCATTCAAAAGATAACATCAACCACCCGAAAATCACTACGTCGTTGCAAGTATTAGATTATACTCATAGAAATATAGTAATCCTTTGCTGCGAAAACATTATCGATGTGGCTCAAACAATGAACCAATTGATATTTTAGCAAGATATATTTATATTTATATATATTGGCGCATCTATGCCTTAATCCACTTTATCCATTTGTGGCTCTTATAACCTTATGAGGATATTTAAATATGGCACAATGAATATAATTGTCGCGAAGAATGCTTGTCATGGCCCTAGGGGTGTGCATATGGTTTAATATTGAAAAGTATGTGGTTGGATGTATCTTAGTCTGATCTAATATAGATTAAAAGAATTGAACAATATCTACCACACATGACTCACGAGATTCTCTTTACTAAGAGTTGAGTCTCATTGGTTAGCTCTTGGCTTATCTAGCCATTAAAGATTTTAATCATATATTTTAACATAATGACCTTTAAAGAAACTAAAAGTTTCATGGGCAAGAGTCGACGACATAGTTCGTTATGTTGTCCAATCAATGTACTCGCCAAAACCAAATGAACCCAATGTTGATCTAAATGATCAGCATCCTCATGTAATATCATGATGAGAACCAATAATTAAAAGCATATAAAGGTGGCTCATCATACATATATGAACATATTTATACATGAGTCATTTTCGTTGAAATAACCTATGCATGTGTGTATGTATCCATACATACTTGAACGCAAATGTTTGTACGTTGACAATATCTATGTCTTTGTACGCATATATGCATCCATGCACCCATCTATACGAGTACATATGCTTACCTTATCTCACATATACCGACATTCATATATTCATTGTTTTATATATTAAAAAGAGAGTTAATAACCCCTAAGAGAATCATATCAACACAAAGCTCGACTAATTGAGTACTATCGACAAGCTTCTAAACATGTTAAACAACATGCACTAGACATTAAATGACATTGACAACTTGTCGAGTCGAGAAGAAAACTTAGACCAAGAGAGTTGAGTATCACTCACCCGACTCAAGTAGGTTCGACCAATTTGCGCCTACACAAGACTTAAGATGGCTTGAAACTATTATTTTCCTTATATCTATTCCCTTCTCTCCGATGATGCTCTCCCTCCTTTTCTCGGAGGGCGGAAACTGTTCCTTGAATGTGACTTGCATTCACCAACTCAAGATTAGTGTATTATTAATCATTTCATAATCCTTATATGAAATCATCACACCTTGAAAAATTTTGAACACATGTCAATTTTAGTCAAATAAACCTAACTCATGAAAACATTGATTTTTCCTAACATTAAATCATTGAGTCATGCGTAAGAATCTACTATTTACTTGAAAAGTAAAAAGTAAAACATAGTTAAAGTTAGGGATGTAACATATCTCTCCCCGTAAGAGTCATCGTCCTCGATGATCCAATGCATCTGAAACTTTAATAAGATAAAAAAAATTGTTTTATCCTGCAAAATCGTAAGCAATTTAGATAATCTTTCATATAAAATCATGGTAAACTTTCCATGTCATATTACCCTCTGGTGGTTGGTCCCATTGGACCTTGCATTGAAGAAGCTCGATCATGACCACTCCCTGGTCCTATTCCTGTAAAACATTCTCAGAATATAATTATCATTTGTTATATACTTTCCAAATATAATTCATAAAAAGCATTATACCTCCTGGTAATAGCTGATAATAGAATGATTCATTAATCCATCAAATTGGTAACTTTGAGAATTTTGAAGATTCCTTTATATCTAGGAATTGGTTAGGAATACATTCCTTATTTCATGAAACTTTCCTTCTCTAGCCAAGAATTGTGTTAGTGGACGATTGGCATTTACTTAAATTTTCTATCTAACATTAGCTTTCACCAGTCTTTCGGATCGGTTTGATTTGTTTATCCATTTCTGACAACATTTCAGGACTAATGCTAATCCTATCATCTAGGAGTTTGGCATCTTTTGGTCCAATGTTTCAAATGGAGTCATCCTGATAGCAGAATTATAGAAATTTCTGCCACAAACTCCCAAAATAGATGGATAGCCTTTCTACTTGTAGCGATCAACTACACTTACATAGGATTACCAAAAGAATGGTACCAAAGGTTAACAACATTAAATAAGTAAGATGTCACTATTCATCAAGTAAGATACAAGGAGTAACATCAATCTTCACCTTTCTGGCTAAAAAGGTTATTCCTTAAGTACCAATTTCATTATTTCATGCATCATTTAAACAAGTTGATAAGTAAATACCAGAGAAAGGATTTGAATTCCTTTTCTAGTTCAATTGTCCTCCAAGACTCGGCATGCCACTAAAAAGAGGGAAAGCATCACTTGCCTATTTTCCTTCCAATCACGGACTTAAGTGATTCCTCCGCACACTTCCTCACTGGAAGCAGTCCTACCTTCCAATGAAGGATTGTGTCGGAAACCCTCACAATTGCCATCTGAGCTCTGGTGTGTACCCCCACTTAACCAACTCTGTCGCACTACTAAGGATACCCTCCTACTAAGTACGACAACTCTGGTTAGCTAAGTGTCTAGAGTACTGTGAATTGACGAGTGCACGTCGTGGCAACGACACTCACTATGGCCATAGTTTTATATACATACGCTTTGCAATCGACGTAGTAATGGTTCACCACCCTGCTCGACTTGGAGAGACTATTCACTTGGGCTTACTAGACTACCTGTCCAACCACATACCATAACACAAGGTTCCAAAGGTGATATCTGCATAAGACCTCCTTCAGATAACTTATATATCAATTATATAACCCTAAAAGGGTTCGGAACCAATTCCTTTCCATTCAAGGTTTCTTTCATCTATAAAGCTAAGGACATATCAAGTGCTTTGTTACAATTTTACTCCCTTACACAAATCCATCAGAGGCCCACCCAGGACATGATAGAGAAGAACATTAAATCGAACATAGTGAACAACCAAAAAGTTCTTGTATAGCCACCACAAAACTCAACTCAACATCAAAATATAAGCAATTTTAAATTTCAACAATAAATCAGAGAATGAGCTCATTCCAACAATAAATCAAATTTTGGACCAACCGTCCTTAAGATAAACAATCTTTGAAATTTGGTGGCTAGACCATTTCAAAATAAAGAAATAAAATGATGACAATCTTTGCCAATATTAAAAGGAGTTTCACCAAAAATTCAAGTGTCAAAATCCAAAAGATCATTGTAATGCACTGCATGACTTGACTAAGTCACTACAAGGGAGTAGATTGTTGCACTGTATTCAGATTTTCCAAAAGCTTACAATGGTAAGAGATTATGTTATAATCACATCAAACAATAAGTCCCTTAAGACTTTCATTATGCTCAAAATTTTACAAATAATAATAGGTTATATTAAATTCACTCAAATTTCCTGAATTATCTATCATTCACCTGTTAGATGATATGATAAGATCATTTTATACAAAGTTTGCAATTGGAATAAAACTTCTTTTCTTTGTTTCACAATAAAACTCTATTCCACTTGGCTCATTCCAAGCCATCTAAAACTTAGACTAAAACCCATCTTTTCTAGGTGTCGTTGATATAGTTTCAAGAATTTCCAATGATCGATGCTCCAAAGACCTAGTTGGACTACTTCCAAGTCCTTCCATCCTTAATTCTTGAAAAATAAGAGTAGTATTAAATTCATACAGACACTGCTCTACCTGAGCTCTTAGTCTGATTAGTAATTGACCAAGGTTTTACCTTTCTAGTCAAAGTCTCAAAGTCTTTCAGAAAGTTTTCGTGGTTTTTCTCGATGCCCTTCTGGCATCAAACCAACTCCAACCTTCAATAATATGCTAAATGTTAAATGATTTTTCTCGTAATGAGCTCATAGGTCCATGTGTTGAACCCGGTTAGCTCTGATACCATATGTAACATCCATGCACTTAATACTCAAGTAATCTCAAGAATTTACTAGAAGGTAAATAAACTTAGTAAACATGAGAGAATTTTTTTTTAAAAACATTTGTATAAGCACAAAAATAAAGTACAACAGTACAACTTTTCTAGATAAATTCAAACTTGAATTCACATGTAATCATAACTAGAATCAAGATAATTCCTTACAATATTCATTTATTCACATAAGATACACTTAGCATAAAGATTAGT
>VDFB02177962.1:0-21212 GCA_007258455.2 Sequoia sempervirens | reverse complement strand
GGAAGAATAAAACCATAGAAACCTTGGAAGTTCACTATAGAAAAGTTTTGGTATTTATTAGTAAGCTAAAGGTAACAAATTAAGAAGTTTTAGCCAAATCCATGATAGGGTAAATCTTCATGAAGAATAGAAATAGAGAAGAAAACTATGCTCACAGCCATAACACCACTAATTTATGGGAAGGTAGAAGTTAATAAATATAAGAAAAAGGCATATGGGGCTACACATGCCCCCTTTCCCTCCAATTAAATATGAAATCAACACATTTCCAATAATTTGCATATGACATTGATTGCTAGCCCTGTATACCCACAAAGTTTACACTCCTTTATTTTTAACAGTTGTAGATTATGCTACCAAGATGAGACCTTGTTGTCTAGGATACCAAATGTGACTGGCCTAGAGAAGACCCAAGAGTGAAACTCCTAGATGTATGAGCAGTGACAAGAAACCATTTTACTGTGCCAATGACTGATGTCTGAGCTACTGCTAGGGAATAGCTAGCGTTCACTTGTTTCACAGAGGTGAAAGTGCTATGGGCTACCTTGGTTATGATATAGTTGTAGTGATTGCATGAGTAGAGACCCATCTGTGCAAGTAACGGTAATTCAAGGCTAACAACTGTATTTAAGGAATTCACTGGCTATCACTAGTAAGCACAAAAGTGACTGATGCCAAGTGTACCCGAGTTTAAGGTAGGCTCACTAGTTGGGAATTCTCTAAGACCTTGGGATGGAGGATGGACCCATGGTGTAGTATGGGATGCACCAAATCTTCTAACAAGTTGACCAATACCCTTACTGTCACCCCACTTAGCGCAAAAGACCAAGGAATGAATGGGACCCCTGGTGTAGTGTGCAATGCATTCTCATTCCTTTCTATGGGATTCTCTAAATGGGTTAGTGGTGAGTCTCCCTCTTATTTATCTACCTATCTTGTCCTCCCCATTGTACCAACCTTGTTGTGATGAGGTTGGACCCATGGTATAGTATGGGATGCACCGAAGCCTCTTCACAGTTGAGCTTGACCTTGTAGTTACCTTTCATGCCCTCAACCCAAACACTTTTAGTTCTATCCCATAATAGCTTGCTGGATCCACTTGGTTGGGGTGGACTGGGTTATGGTTCACATGGTTGGGTGTATTGCACCCCACGAGGAAGTAAAAGCCATATCAATTACCCATTTTGGTGCCTACACATGCCAAGTAATCTAAATCATGAATCTTCCTTTGGTATTTATTTTATGGTGTTCTTAACTATGTATAGTTCACTAGTTTTGTTGCTAATGATTTTTTTTGGATATTGCAATGCCTGATATGTGAAAATGTATTATAAAAAAAAATATTGCTCTCATGGCTGGGTTTTTATATAAACCTAATGTGAATGCATAAAACACACTAAAACACTAGATCAAGGTGACATTAGGTTAATTTTAATGTTAATCATTCCCAAATTAAGTGTGAAAATGTAAAGGGTGACATTTTTCTACACTACAAGAATTTATGTGAATGGCATAGTTCAATAAAAACTTGTTAAATTGTTCTAGTATTAAAATAAATTCTAACAAGTGGGGTTCTTATATCCATGTGTATATTAACTACTCATCTTAAGGGTTCACAAGTAATTATCAAATGGACATAGATATGTATATCACAATCAAGTGATTTAGGAGCCTAGACATAGAGTCACGTAGGTCTAGAGCTAAATTTTACAATTGTAAAAGAACCACGTTGAACCCACATGAGATGGCCTCTAATGATCAAGTACATGTATAATTAAATTTCATCTTATAAAATAATCAACCACACTCACTTCATTCAAATGGTTAATAAAAACACACTATTTCAAAATGCATTCATTATTAGAAAGATACAAGGGTAAAATACCAAGCTTACTTAATAATACATAGTTTTTCTCTATATAAGACATAGGAAATGTTAAGGAATGTCATCCCAAGGTCAATCAAAAATTAGGAACACAACTATAACAAGTGGATCATCTTTAGCCCATTAGAAGATCAAATGTTCACCTCATTAGACTCTATTAGCCAAATGTTCCATCATTATTAGACATAATTTATCAATTCTTCTTAACTCATTTATAGTCATCTAATAAAAAAATATCTTTAGATTGAAGCACATAAAAGGGAAGGTTGAACAAGTTTAGAAATAATCCCAAACCTTGGAATTATTCCCTAAAACCTCCCCTATGAACTTGAGGTCACAAGTGCATCCTTTGCCTAAGGACTACCTACATTCCCACTTCCAAATGGTATCAACCACATGTAGTTTTCCTCCTAAGCTCTCTCAAATGATACATACTCATAAGTTCCTAGAACTAAGGTTTCATTAATACTTCTCCTCAATTAGTAAAACATAACAATTTAGTTAGGAAATAATAACTAAACTCGCAAATTGAGAAACCCATACTATAGCACTTCCCCTTAACAATATGAAGGTATTGAATCAAGCTCCACCCATTCTTACTCATAATCTAGCTTGAATGTCCCTTGGTACACCTTATCAACATAGGGGATAGGCTAATTTTTCAACACAAAACTACCTTGTTTCACACAAACTCATTAAGTTAAATGAAGAGTTAAACTAGTTCCTTACAATCCTTATCATATTTCCCAAGGGTGTGAGATGCTAAAAGTATTGATGTCAATATAAATGATAGTTATCTTATCATACTATGATGAAATTAATGTCTTGAGTTTTAATTATAAAGATACATATTAAGCTCAATGAACATTATTACCCACTTGCGATATCAAAGAGTTCCAATTGAGGGTCAAGTTCCATTGTCACCCCACTACATACAACTTATTACTAATGTTACTAGAATGAATCCACTCATTGAAATTATGCTTCCAACTAAATAAACTTTCATTGTTCTCACCTTGATCATAACAATGATCCTTTTGCATTTTACTCATATGATACAACAAAAATCACCCCATCATTCTAATAGATGATATAATAGTCATCAAGTTTATTCATTACCCAAAGTTCATAAAATTAATACACAAAAGATTATGACAGTGCAATTATTATTTTTAATAATCATAATTGCAAGCATCATGTCTAAGTGATGTTATTCCAATGCTATTGTACTTTACATTTGGACAACCATTAAAGAAGGTACTCATCTTCATTCTTTTATTTTGTGGTTAATGAAGTCTTACCACAATCTATTAGATTTCACCTAAAATACATAAGGATCTACACATAACTCTAAAGCCAAAACTCCAATTCAACTCAACATCATTTTCTAATATATACCTTTGGTATCCTAAATACCACATTATACTAACACAATAATACAATTATTTAGTACAATCAAAGGATTTTTATCAATAAAGACGTTACTACAATCCAACTTCTCTTTTCTATAATATAACAATTGATCTTATTAGAGTTCTAGTTAATTGTAACTACATCAAATTGATCAGTGAGTGCAATTATGATTTATGATTTCTTTCAAAATATTTACATCCTTATATATGTTATTTTCACTATTTTTTTTTCTTTTTGTAAATAATTTAAATCTCAAACTAAACTTAAACCAAAAATTCCGAGAGTGATAGCTGTCTAAGGATACTTAATACAAGTGAAAAGATGTGCACAAACATGCCCACAACTCAATAAAATACCCTAAGAAATATGAAAGAATGTACATGGTACATAATTGTATGGCAAAATATCTCAAAGGGATATACCCACATGCACTTAAACATGAATTAACTTAGATTAATTATTTACTATTATAAAAGTAGAGAATTTAGAATTAAACACTTGAAAAAGTAATGTGAAAGAGGAGTGTATTTGTCTCTAGGAATGATTTGGGAAGTACTAAGATTCCCCTTCCCCTTTCCATGAGAAAAGATGTGCACAAACATGCCCACAACTCAATAAAATACCCTAAGAAATATGGTAGAATATACGTAGTACATAATTGTTTGGCAAAATATCTCAAAGGAATATACCCACATGCACATAAACATGAATTAACTTAGATTAATTATTTACTATTATAAAAGTAGAGAATAGAGAATTTAGAATTAAACACTCGAAAAAGTAATGTGAAAGAGGAGTGTATTTGTCTCTAGGAATGATTTGGGAAGTACTAGGATTCCCCTTTCCCTTTCCATGTGGAACATCAAAGTCTAGTGTGCTTTAAACTAGTAAATTGCCCTTCTCCTTCAACTGACACGTTTCCTCTATCCTTATACTTTGATGGATATCCATCGCCTATCATAAAGCTCTCCTTTTCGCACCAGCAGGGAGGATGTCAACCCAGGTTGAGGAGTCTAGCTTATAAGCCTAATAACTGTGGTTGCTTGAAAGTTTCTAAACCCTTTTCAACAAAACAGCTTCTACATATCCTCAAATCATTGTATTCCACGGGTACTACATTTCTTTTGAGAGATCTCGTCCCCTTTCCTCACTAAATTCTTCTATCCTCCACGCTTTTATGGGCACCCATAACTTTGTTTGCGACCTCTAGGTTCTACACAGGCAAGGAGGATGCTGGCAACATTAGTACCCGGTTCATCTATCATTAGTCTTCAACATTAGTACCCGCTTTGTTTAACACGTCCTCAGAGGTTTTACTTGGTTCAAGTGCTGTTCTTTGAACAGTTTAGTGCTGTCTGTTGTTCTTACTGGCTGTTTCTCTCTGGTTGGCTCTGTTTGGTCAGTCTATTTTGCTGAGCTGTTCAGTTCTGTTTTTCATTTTGTAAGAGATCATTGCCCTTCCCCTGTTTATCTAATCAAAAATATTAATACCCTGTTCTACCCAAAATTCATCTATCATTAGTGTTCAATCAAATTACATTTATAAACATCAAATGACTTCAGAAATTTCATACGTTGAATCAAATCACAAATTCCAAAATTTGTAATAGACAGTCATCACTCAATTATCGGACAATTCAATACTCAGTATTTTAGTTATCCCTGGCATGCAATGTATACAGATGTACCCAATTTACAGATCAAAGGAAACGTATGTCCTACTCGGACCAAGTCATATCTATTAATGTGTATCCCTGGCAGTGATATCTCTTAGAATTGCTCCTGGGAAAGATGCGATTCGTCCGATCCAGACCGCGGCTACTCTTTGTATCGAATGGGTTTACATTCTGACCAATCTTCCCAGCGTTTCAAACTCTTGGTAATGAAATGGTGTACAGCGCTTTCTCCGCAGCCGATGATGAAATATCCTCCAAACAATGAATAATGAAGTGAATCCTTCTCACTGGTGGCGCAGCAGGCTAGGTACTAGGTAGTACTGAACATCCAATAATGGCGGATTGCTTGTTATGATTTGAGTGTTCAAATCTAATTATGAATTGTAGATTTGTTGTAGGCAAGAGGTCACGAGGTCTAGTCTCCCCCCAAACCAGTGATACTGGAGGGCGTGTCGCGCCAGAGCCACCGGTCAGTGAAAAAAGTTTATCAGACACACTTTAAAAGAATAAAAAAAAAAAACGATATTTGTATTGCTTAAATTAAAAATTAGAATGAATTAAATCTGCACATTGCTCATTTCTATATGAAAACGCTCCAAAAAGTTGTGGGTTTTAATCCTCTAATTTCATATGTAAGAGGGTTTTCATCCTCTAAATTAAATGAACTGAAATTTCATAATCCAACAAGAATTAAAAATCAAATAATAGAATAGTTGCTCAATAACATTCCTTCACCCTGCTTTCCTTCAAAGGATGTACGTCTTCGGTTGTGCCTTGAATATTATTATTAAACTTTAATTATAATTTCAATCTATAATATTAGATAATCCTTCCTTAGTGCTGGAAATTGCTTTATCCTTGTATTGAGTTTGCATTTGGTGTGCTGTATAATGCATTTGCCGCACTATGTATGATGGGCATTGGGTTTTATTTTAATTTCGAATGAGGGTCATTATATTAAGTAAACCAAGAAACTCTTAACAATTTAGGAAACCAAAGAGTAAGCTTCAGCTGCCTGAGTCAAATGCAGCACATTACACAACCCAGATTGAGCTGATTTTCAGCCGAATAGATAGAGAAGTTTCCAAAATTGAGGAGAAAAGTTTAGCCATTCCCTTGACAAGCGATCAAGATGTTTCAGCTGTGGTAGTCAGTCATCAAGCTTATTCCAAGAATTCAACCCAGCCCACTAAAACCCTCACAATCACCTCCAAAGCTTTCAAGGGAAAGAAGTTTATATCATAAACATAGTCAATTCAGCAACTTAAAATAAAGTATAAAATTTAAAAAGCCACTTGTAATTTAACATCATTCAAATTGAATGGATAACTGACAAGAACTTGAGACCTCTTTATGCAAGAATCTATACATGTGACATTATCTCCAGCCACAACTTCAATTTGCAGGGAAAGACTGATGAACCAGGCATTCCTACTGTCTGGTATCAACCATCTCCACCAATTTATAAAAGGCTGAAAAATATGAATGAATACAAAGAGGAAGTCATTCTTTATGCCAGAAATGGACCGGCTTTACCTGGTCAATTAATTCCTCTATTGGATGAGCCCAAATTAATGTCCTGGTTTCCAATGGAAATGGCACTTTCCATACTCATACAACAATAGAAATAAGAATCACAAACCATGAAGATGATGTTATTTTCATTGCATCAACATGCATAAGGCTGAACTATAATTTCTTGGAACACAATTGTTGTACAGGATATACACAAAATGAGTGTTCTTAATAACACATTGGATATTTAAGCAAGTGTAATTGGTAGGTATAAAGCCAAACTATGCAATTCTTGAGAGTGCAAATACTTAATACACATGCAGATGGCGAGTTTAAGTGATGTACCACCTTTCTCACCAAGCAACTTATAATCTTTCAAAACCCTGTTATCTTTATAGCAGTATTCCTATTTCATAAGGAAAAAAATAAATAAGCATTGTGGGCTACGACTACCTTATGCCTGATACTAATTTGTTTAGTTAATACAATAAATTAACAACATCAAAATTACAAAATAAAAAAATTGAATTTTTTTATCATTTATAATTTATGAATATAATAGACTCTGTTCAGTAGAACGATTTGTATTGTTTGATGCTTTTTCTGTGTAACAGACCAAAATTAACATTATTAATGCAATCACTTCAGATCAAGGATTTAGATTTACATAACATATTTCAATATTATATCATTAACAAAAGTTAAGATAGCCAATAACAGAGATGAATTATTTGTCAATCTGAAGTATGTTAATAGGTCACTACAGCTAAAAATGAATTGAGGATATTTGGTTTTTCAGCCTGAGGCTCTCTTCTCTGCAGGGTTATTCTCTTCTTGTCTTTAAATTTTTTAAGTATACATTGAACCTTTGTTCAACAAGAATAGGCAGTTCAGCTAATACTTTAAAATCGTTTATATGTGGCAGATATACCATCTCACTAATAGGCTGGGTGGTTACTTGGTAAAGCAGTGCAAAATTCCTAAAGATTGAAAAACATAAACTCTTAAAAGGATGCCTATCACTTTGCAGGAAACTTAAAAAATCATGTTTGAATTCAAAGATTCTGACCGATCAGCATCGCATAGAATGAACATTTGAGAATAAAAAGACAAAAATTGCTTAACCGTTAACAGTTTAGCACATTTTTAAGCATCTGGTTTTATTTTCTGGAAAATGTTCTTTTTGGGTGTTTGTTGAATAATAGTAGTAATAACTGAACTTTTGAGGCAGGGTATCCTCACTCATGCATTTTTTTTTAATAATGAAAACCAACGAATTAAATCTGTTTTATTTACATCCATACCAGTGATGTCTACATATTATTTTGAGATGTAACCAGATTTTTGACTTCCAAGATAAGAAAATCCAGAGCAAAATCTACGAGAATCAATACTAGATTTTATTGTTGTATCAGTCTTTATTGTATATTTTGTCTTCAAACCACAATTGGCTGTGACCATTCAAGAGCTTTTGGTATTGCACTCCTCAAGGATATGAGCGAGTTTTTCTTTTGAATCTGTGTCCATCCATTTGTGGTTTACCGTCTCCGAGCCTCCTAGTGCTTCGTTAGGGGTATTTGTTTGGAAAATTTGGTGTTAGCTTTAGTTTCTTAACAGAGGGTTTGCGCTAGAGAGTTAATAGGGCTTCAAATTATGACTGAGCCTTTTACTTTTCTTCGTAAATTCTGCAAATAGTTGATTTTGAAGCGTCAATTGTTGATATGAAGATCATTTGATAGAGTTTGGTGCACAGGAGATTACCTCATCGAGTTTGTTTTCTGAATGGATTTTGATGACTTATCTGGTTGTTCAATGTCTTTCACTCCGTTGTCTTTTGGTTAAGCCAGAGTATGGAAGGAGGTTTCGAGTTTGATTTGTTCTCTGTATGGATCAAATTTTCGATTTGATTGTGCAAGGCGGACCCTAAGAGAACCTAGGCCAGAGTGAGCGAACGTAAGCAGAGCCACAGGCTGCCCAGAAGAAAAAGCAAAAAAAAATCACTTATTTTTAGAACATTTTTAAAAACAAAAAGGTGCCATCCGTAGGGGTATTTTCAACGATAATAGTTTGGGACAGAGAGAGAAACACATACGCGTTCACTCCTCAGCTTCAAAAGAATGTTGAAGATTTTAAATTCATAAGCTTCACAGTTCACACAGCGAAATTAATTTATATATATATCTATATACGAATGTTATGGCGTTCATCACCTAGACAAACTGGCTAGGCCTTGAACCCACAACCGGGAATGTGTTACAGAAAATAGGAATTGAAGCCACAAGCATGAAATACAGTAAAGGGAATTTATGTGCACTTGAATTCACAGTTTGAGTGAAGTTGAAAATATGAGAATAATGTCTGCACGAAAGTCAGACTGAGCAAAGTGCATGCTCCTATCACTGATGCAGCCCGCCATGGCTTTGAGAAATGTTCCTGTAAGAATTCACCAAATAAAACTCCATACCTACTTCTGTAATATTCATTTACAGCTTTGATTGCATTGTCGATAGGTTCATATGGGCTCCTCCATATTGATCTGCGGATGCCATTCCACAGAGTGCTTATCTCTTTATCACTTCCTAAACTACTATAGATGATACCATAATTCTTCAATACTGCAACATCATTGGGAGTGTCTACCAATCTGTCCATCAGGTCTGCATAGCAAGTAAACACTCTAGTTTTCCACTTCATGAATGCTTCCAGAGCCACCATATTCCTCAAGAAAACTTCTGTTCTGTAATCCATCTCTATACAGGGGAGGAACAATGTAGAGCTGGCTCTATCAAACCTTATCTCTTCAGATGCCCATGTGAAAGGAGAAAATTTCACCCCTCTCCTGTGTAATTCTGTTGCTGCAGGGAGATTTATGTCAGCTTTACGTGATTTTGAAGACAAAAGCCCCCTAAATCTTGATGTCATCTGATGAAGAAACTTAGAAGCGGCGCTCCGGAGTACAATTCCATTATGATCATCTCCGATGTGGACACTAGTCTGAGCAGGACTTGTCTTCGGCACGATGAAATTATAAAGGCATTCCAGTATGTGCCTTTCATCAAGCACATCATTGTAGCATTCTCGTGTAGAAGGACGATAAGAATCTCCAACTTGCTTGAAAGGGGAGAACTTTTTACAGGCACTTGAAATTGTCATATTAAGTCTGTTTGAAGCTTGACTTTCTGAGCCAGTCTGCCATTTCAAAACTTTTTCCAAAACGAAAAGTGGGATTTGGTTCTCCAGCTTAAATATATCAGCCTGAAGTGGAAAGAACAAAGGGCTCTTCCTTTCTGGATGAAAACAGCTTCCATGTTCTGAAAATAAGGGTTTGTCTGTTGAATTCTAGGGCTTTCATATTGGTCATAACAGCCAATAAACTCCAGAATAAACACAGCATCTCGAGCCATCATCCACCCTAATACTTCATCTCCACACTCAATTTCATCATTGTAGCTGTTCCTTATCTCCCCTGCAATACTAATAAGATCTCTAACCAAATCCTCAAAAGTCCCTCCCTTTGCTTTTCTTTCAACTTGGATAGTAAGCTTCGATTTATATCTTTCAGACTCAAACAGTTCAAGCTTAAGATGATGGTAAGGTCCAAGAGAAACTACCTGTGGTATATAAGCTTCTGGCCTTTCAATAAGCAGGGGCTCTGGTATGGTGAAGATGTATGGATGCACATGAGATGCTATTCCTTGTTCTTCCCCATGCTTTTGTGTGCTCTTTATTTGTTCCAGCCATTGAGAAACCCCTACTTTAGGAACTGTCATCTTTCCCGACATTTCAAATTAAGAAATGGGTTTTGGATCCAGCAACTCTATCATTATATTCATAGATCTTTATAGCACTTTATTTTGTGCGCACATGAATCTGTGGGCCTATACATAACACTTTCGATTCCTTAGCCATATTGGGAAGTAGATTCTGCTTATTTGACTGTAGTACTTTAATTAATTCCCTTGTGCGGTTTCCTACCAGACGTTTCCGAATTGCATACAAGACTTCCCAATTGCAAACAATAAACACGATATTAAAATGGCACGAACGCCTGTTTTGATAAAGTAAGTGGGCCACCAATTGCTCCACCTCGTAGAAAACAACAGGATGTTGGATTGATGGAATAGTGGGCCTCCCAATTCATGAACGGTGATTGTTTATAAGTCAAAGGTAGAAAATGTTGATCACATGATTAAACAAATTTATTTACAGATTTTATGTGCTATTTAACGCTACACAGGTGTGGATAGAACCCCCCCAACGTATGAACATGAAAAAAATGCCTGGCTACTAAATGGCAAAACAAAGTTCTCGTACATGTTAATTTTCTTTCAAAGTTCTACGTGTAACAATTTGTTATATGTTATCATATACATGCAAATTTAGTGTTATCAGCAAATGCAATGATTTGTTTTATGTCTTCATATACAGGCAAGCTCTATGCTATCAGCACATGTGAACTAATCCTTATCATGTAGTTAGATTGGGCAGACAAAGTTCTCTTTTTCAAGTTTCATGTTATCGACACACGCAACGATTTGTTTTATGTTATCATATACATTCAAACATTTTCTTAGTTTGAAAATCTTTCTTATTAAATTTTACAGTGATATTAAAAAAATTAGAATTAATTGATTAGTGAGTCATTAATAAATTTATTCACATTTCTAAAGTCTGAAAATAAATTAGCTATGATATTTGTCGCATGTCTCAATAATTGTGATAGTATTAGGCTGAACGGGTAGTAGAGTTGGCTTGGGTAGTGGGTTTGCTCCCCATTGGTCTCAGGTTCAACTTCACTCCCGGGTTTAAAAGGTGGCACTACTTGCGAGTGGTGGATCTCACCCATAGGGGACTAGTCTCGCCGTAGCTTGCCCCAGGTACCCAAGGTACGTGTTGTTGGGCTGCTGGGCTGGTCGCGGGGACTAGCTCGCCCCAGATACCCAAGGTATGTGTTGTTGGGTTGTTGGGTTGGGTCGCAGGGACTAGTCTCGCCCTAGCTCGCCCCAGATACCCAAGGTACGTGTTGTAGGGCCGTTGGGCTGGGTAGCGTGTCACTGGCTGGGTCATGGGGACACCCCTGTTGTATCAAAAATAAATAAATAAATAAAAATTGTGATAGTATTTCTTGATTCAATGTTTAATATTTTTAATAGTATAGCACTAACAGTTTCAACTTTAAAATTGTTATTGTGGCTTGTAGAAACTTAAAAATGACTAATACACTTCACCTTATTATTTCATCATTATCTTTATCATTTATACTATTTATATTAATAGTTTTTTAATTATTTAATTAAGCTAACATTTCTCTCGTTTCATCCATAATAATTAAATTACTTTAATTATTTAATTATTCTAATCTTATAATCATATCGAAGAATTAATTAAATAATTTTTCATTCATTATTTATCTTTTTTAGCTAACAACCCTCTTTTGAATAAATTAAAAATAATTTATTTAAATTACATATTTTCTTCTAAATGAATAAATTAATATTTATTTATTTCTCCATCTATCATTTTGAATTAAATAAATCTTATTTATTTAATTAGTTGGTAGTCCTCTTTTGAATAAATTAAAAATAATTTATTTAAATTACATATTTTCTTCTTAAAAAAGTAAATTAATATTAATTTATTTCTCCATCTAATTATTCAATTCTTCTAACTTTCCCTCCATCAAATTCAAATTTGGGTCTTATCTTATCTTGAATTTTTCTATCCATTAATCTTTTAAATTATTGTCCACCATTGAACAAATGTTAAGTGAAATATATACATAAGAATCTTTCATTTCTTTCAAACCCCCCTAGCACTCTTTTATGATCAAGATCACCATAACACTTTATTTATAAAACATTATTAAACATTCAAGTACTATCATTATCAAGCATTTTAAACATTCAACCACTATCATTTATCTTTGAGCATTTTATCACTACCATTAAATCATATAATTATTGTTCTTTTATAGTTTGTTACTTTGAAAAAAAACAATAACGAACCAAATCAAGATCTTAGCTATGATGACTTTGTTTCTTATCTAAATTTTATATTTTCATCCAAGATTTTGAATTTCATAGCATAATTGTAAAAGTGTGAGTTTTGTATTATTGTTATTTGTGATTTACATTTTTATCATCCTTATTTTGGCATGCCTGGTGGGACCCACATCCTAGATTTAACAAAAAAAATTATGACATTTCTGTTTCTTTGGAGTTATAGATCCTATTTTCACTTTCGAACCGATTCACAACACTTTTTGGGTTGTCAAATGATGCTTTTGGGTTGACATGGATTGCATTTGGTATATATACTAGATCAATTTTCTATTGATGGGAAAAATCTATGGTTTTAGTCAATTGAGTTATGCTTTTTCTTAGACTTGCAACTCTTTGGGTCCAAATTTTGGTATTTTTAGTCAATTAGGATATTCTACAAATCATCTGACAGTCATGTTGTGCTTCTAGTTTATGTCATCATGTTTTTGGCTTTTTCTATGACACTTTTGGTCACTCTCAGATCACTCCTATGCTATTTTGTAACACTTTTGATCTTTATCACCACACTTTTGGTTGTTGTCATTGTGCCTTTGGTCAGATTTGCAACACTTTTGATTATTTTTGATGTGTTTTTGTGTGATATTTAGGGTTCAATTTTAAATTTGTATTAGTTCATTTTAGATTTGAGAGGTCTTTATTTTTCTAATAGCTAACCTTAAATTTGAGATGAATCTAAACCCAAATTTGAGTTGAATCTAACCCCAAATCTGAGGTATTATTCTCTTGCTATCATTTGTTGGCTATTTTGTGTATAGAAAATTGGATCTTCAAGGGAATCAAAGTGAATATAGATGAAAGTGGATTCGGAGCCCTTTTTCAAATTGGCATCTTAAATGTTAGCATTGGACATCAAGTTCATTCATTCTAATTAGTTTATTACTCTTAATTTTGTAAAGTGTTAAAATAATTACATTATTTGCTTTGTCTTTTATCAAATCTTGTTTAGTGTGTTTTTGTCATATTAAAATTTGAGCTAATATTAATCTCGCATTTGCAATTGGGCTCTAAAATTTAAAAAAGTGGCTTTTAATCCCCAAGATCTACTTATGTATATTCTCCTCTCGCACCTAGTAGTGATCTTTAGGATAAAAAATAAGTGATTTTCTTTTTCTTGTGGAGGACCTACCTAGAGAAGTGATCACTCTAAGGGATGACCTCAACTCCCATGTTTTGGCAAAGTATACTGGCGGGGGATGAATTGAGAGACACACCTCTTGGAAGAGAAATATTTTCCAATCTTGACTAAGCCTATAAGAACTTTATACCTTAGAGAAGTGAAGGTGGAAAGTGAATTACCCTCTCCTCCTAGTTATTTGGGACTATTCCCTTTCATCTATGGATTAAGGCCTCATGTACCTTTGTGGTATATTTGGAGGATACCCCTAGTTAATCTTGTGAATCCTAGTCAAACACTTATTGGGTGCACACACTTGAGTAGGCTTAGTGTGTCTTATGTGCTTGATTGTTTAGATCATCCATCTTCCACTTGAAACCAAAGTGGGGATATCCATACACAGTTGAGCCTATGAATTTTCTTATTTATATAATTCCTTTGATTGTTTGTACTTTTAGCATAAATATGCAAAAGTTCAAAATATTTTGTAAAATATTGAAACAAAAGTATCAAGAACAGACAAATCAAGAAAACTAGCAAAATCCTTCATTAAATAACTCTCAATACTAGGCCTTACATTTATATTGCAATTTTTGTCATTTCAATTTTTTATTGCATCTATTGTTGAAGAAAATTGATCAAAATCCAAAACTAAAACCAAAAACATTGTCAAACTATTAAAGTAACACCTTTGGGTTTTCTTTTGCATATTTTTCTTATTCAGTAGCACCTTTGGTATATCATTTAATTCTTCAAGGAAATATTGTAGCGCCTTTGGTTTGTCATAGAATGGTTCTAGTTGTTTCATCTATTCTTTTTGTGTATTTCAAGTCGCTTCTTGTTGTAAACAATGTTCTTAATTTTTTTAAAAACCTATCAAAATCAAAATTTGTGAAAACGAGAATATTATAGAGAAACAAAGTTTAAATAGATTTTTCATTAGTATTTTCCTATCATCCTTGATATTATTTGAGGAGTGGAGAAATTTTTGTTACCTTTTTTTTATCATTGTCAAAATCTATCAAAGTTCAAATTCAATCTCCTATCTTTTTATCTTTATCAAATATCATTTGTCGATATACTAGCTTGAAAGCTTCAAAGTTACTCTTTAGTTGGAAATGTCCACTCATATTAAGTTTTCTTGGGCCCACTAGTGTTACTTTTTGCAAAAATTTCTTGGATCTTGGTGTTTTTCCCTTGTCCTAAGCTTCAAAATTAATTTTTCCTTGCTAGGGTTTGTTATAAATATTGTCATAAACCTTTGTTTAGGAGTGAAACTCTAAAAACCCTAAGACCAAGCACCATTCTAGTTACTTTTGTTATAATTTTATGTTGACTACTATTATCTAGTTATTTGGAATTTTAAGTTATCACTTAAGGGTTGTTTCTTCATGCATTGACTAACCCCTCATGCCTAGGTTACCTCATAGGCCCATTTCTTTAAATATTTGTCTATATGTCTAAAGTATTATGTTCAAGTCCCTCATTTTTATTAAACTATTGGCCCCTTCATTCCCTAGTCACATAAGTTATTTTAGAAGCATGTAGATTATAAACCTTTAAGTTACATGTTCCCAGCATGTGGACCCCACTACCTTATTCTACAAGAATATTTTATTGTGAAGATAATTCTTCGTGAAACCATTGAAATATCAACAAGTCTCACCTTTTGAAAGGATTTTTCCATTATAGAGGAGGTTTATTACTAAAGGAAAAAATGGTTTGTGCAACTATAGAATGATTGAAATGTGGTGAGTTGAGCATCACTCATTGCTACATGTCTTCTATGGAGACTACATGATTGCCACATGTGTTTTAAGGAGATCATGTGACTCTATGTGGTAACTCAAGAGGGCACCAAAGGAACTTTATGGAATTGCATAAAAGGGACACGTGTCACATTTTTGAAAGGTTTTATCAAATGTAGTGAGAGGTGGAAACATGGCATGATTTTATAGGCATTCAACGAATCCATGAGACATTTCAAACGAGGCGTAAATGAAGTCTATGGAAACACAAAAAGAGGACAAATGTCAATTTTTAAAGCTATTAAAGTGGACACATGCATAGATATCATTGTTATGTAGCTATTTTTGTATCAAAGGTGAGATCTATTAGGTGCATATTGAATGGACCACATGGCACAATATCAGCAACATTCTGTGAGTCCATAGGTTCTTTGTAGTAGTCTGATTTTTAAGCCATGCACGATTATGGAAAGATGCTATATGGCCAATATGATGATGTCAGTTAATTTTGTCATTTCTTTGGCGGCGTGTCTCTTGATGAACTGTAAAGGTAGTCCTGCATGGATAAATCTTATTAGGAAAAGATATTTTCAACTCACATCAAATATTTTAAAATCAATCAAGTTGTTGATGACTATCAAATCTTTTTCTTCCACTTGAAGATCAACAATTAACATTCCAATTTAAAAAATGGATGACTATGTGCTCTAGCTCACATCAACTAAGAACAATGGTAGAAAACACATGTGGCTTTCTACTAGATGTTTAGTAATATTTCTTCTATAAATTTTACAGTCCAATTAGTAAAATGATTCACTTGGCATTCTAAGAACCCTGTTAGGATTACGGTTCCATCCACCTTGAAAATCCTATGTCATGGTTCCAAGATCTTTGGAAAGTGTCTCTAATCACGTAGGGTGTATTGGGAATTTTTTTTGTAATATTAATTCT
The DNA here is from genome assembly GCA_007258455.2 of Sequoia sempervirens. Lineage (NCBI taxonomy): Eukaryota > Viridiplantae > Streptophyta > Pinopsida > Cupressales > Cupressaceae > Sequoia > Sequoia sempervirens. The sequence goes on along the minus strand of VDFB02177962.1, from coordinate 4,848 downwards.
CACCTTTTTTTATAATATATTCATAAGGGGTGATGAGTCCCCTAACAGTAGTAAAATGTGAGTTGTGAACATAAATATTCAATATTATTTTCCTCGCATGTGGACACCTAGAATGTGATAATAAAAGATAGAAGGAAATGATAAATGAGTGGTTTTTGGGATTCTCTAAGTGGGTACTTAGATAAATGAAATATGTGTCACCTGGTTTTCCATCATTTATTGCATTTAATATAATGTTTGGGTGCCCAAGTTGGAAGAAAAGTATTGGAGCCAAAATCGATGTCCTTTCGCATTCTAAGGAGGTAATCCAAAGGTTGGAGATGCTTGGAATGAAGGGTCATATTTTGGCACCATGTTTGGTGCATTAAATGCCTTCACACATCTATAAAATTAGCCTCTTGGATGAAGAATTGAGAGGAATAGTTGAAATTAGTGTTACTCTACAAGAATAAGGATAGGTGGAGGCATAAGGAGGTTGTTCATAGGTACATAGTGTTAGATGCACAAGACAACTGAGAGGGGGGTGAATTAGTCATACATTAAAACATTCAATCCCTTGATAACTTTCCAACTCTTGTTAACCTTTAAACCCTTATCATGCATTAGAAGAATATAAACATATGAAACAACAATGCAAACACATAAAAACACTAGATTTACATGGAAAACCTAAGAAGATAAAAACCATGGTGAGGATTAATTAACATATAAATGAATTGCAACACCAAATACAATTAGGCTTACTGCCCAAAAAAAGAACAGAGGCTCACTACCAAAAGGAATTGAGCACTCTCCAGAAGAAAGAAGAATAGAAGAAAGGGTGGTTCACTGCCAAATATCAACTACTAACAATGCATCTAACTTATGCTCAACGTACATTTCCACTAAAGAAAAAAAAACACACTTAACATAATAAAATGTTAATCCTACCTTGAAAGCCACAAACCACCAATTCTTCATTCAATGTATTAAAAATTATTAGAATTCGGAAGATTGAGGAGATAATAAACAAGCACATGAACAATGCAATAAGATTGTATTAGTTGACTCAATGATAATGAGAAGAATATCTTGCTTATATAGGCAAGGATGAGGAAATCCACCTATGAGGTGAATTGAAAAGTGTCCCATAAGGTGGCACAAAGGAGTAGAAAAGTGTCCTATAGGTAGAACACTTAAAGTGTGCAAACCAAAAGCCTCCATGACCAAGTCATCAACCTTGTGTGCCAAGTGTTGAGTGACCTTTGAGTTGAGATGGAAATGCTTCTAACCTCAAAAAGGTAGCTCATAAGGTTTACCAAATAACTTGGTAACCTCTAGAGGTCTCAATGGTTGCACATTTAGTTAGACAAGAAGTTGTCTAACCTCATATTGACCTAAGTGAGCTTATGTATAGTGTGAATAGTAATTTCACAATAACACCCCCCCTTAAGTGATACTTAGGGAGTGAGCTAGACAGTAAAGATATGAATCTTGACAACAAGGCCTAATAAGGTACTCATTTACAATGTGGTCTCTTACAAATGATGGAGAAATATAGAAAACCCAATGGGAAAAAATACCCTAAAAAAAAGACCTTTTTCATATTTTCCTCTTTAAATTGTGATTTTGTTACTCCTTGTATTTCTTTATCCTCAACTGCATTTAGCTTCTTTGTTGATTTGGCTCCATGCATAGTTGTGATTTTCAACTTTTTAGAAAATTGAAAGAAATTTGGAGTGGATTTATAATCACAACTCTTTAACACCACCCTTTTTAATATTTTTGTTTTCTCCCTTTGTTTGGCACTTTATTTTAGTCCATTATTTGCGTACTAGAATGAAGACCCGAAAAATGACACTTTATATAATAGTGTGATATCACCATCATTGAATAAAGTTTGAAGATAAAATCTCACTCTATTGCAAATTTACACAAATAAAATTTGCATTTACAAAGCTTGGAAAAATCAAATATTTTAAGAAGGTAGAGAGAGGAAAATAATTAAGCCCCAGTATGACCCCCCTTTTGCCAAACTCATTGCAAAAGTGAATTTTCTTTTACAAATTTTTAACAATGGAAAAAATTAACCTCCCCCCATAGAGTTTCCTTTAGCGAAATTCATTGTAAAAGAAAATAGCTTTTCTTTTACAAATTTTTAACTATAACAAAAAAAAAAAACCCCTTTTTGCAAGTTCTTATAGCAAGTATTGTATTAATTAGCACGATTTTACTATTAACATGAAATAGAAAATGTGAATTATAAAGTGCTAAAAGAAACTTGCATGTAGAATTTTTCAAATCCCACACAATTAGGCACCTCTCTAATTGATGACCAAGTGGAGAAGTCTAAGGTGGGAGCCATTTGGAGTGGAGGTCAAATCTGAAATGCCTCTTTGCTAAGGCAGGCCGCGTGGAGCTTGTGTATGATTGTGCACCTGAGAGAAGTTTCGTGGGGGTCAATGGTGTAGCCTACAAATGTATGATGCCTTGCTCCTAGATCACCCTCCCCAAATCATCCCATGTTGCTTTCAAAGGCAAGCGCGCGGGTTGACCATAGAAGGTGCGACCCTCCTGAGGGGTTCAACCGCCCCCTCATTGCTACCACTAACACTACAAAATGAAAGATGCAAGGGTCTTTGAGGGCTGGATGAGATTACCGTGAGGCCATGATTAGTGACTCTGGCACAACAGTGAATGCCAAAGACGATGCCAAAATCCAACCGCCCAACGCACTTCAAAATTGAATGCTAATAAATGATTGTAGATACAATTGGAACCCATCAAACATAATTCATAGTGCAGGGACTATGATTCACACTACTTAACATTATGACTTGCAACTTGGTATGAACCACACCACACAATTCCTCAATCGCCTCTCTCTGAGTCAAGAGTTTGACTAGACAAAGATTTACGCCACACAAGAAATGGGGGTGGGGTCGATTTGTTGAAACACAAATCTATTTCAAACTTTCCTACAAATTGTTAGCATGGAGAGAGAATGAAACAAACTAAATACACAAAAAATTTCACTTAATGGCTTGTAACAATCTCTAGTTCATGTTCTGATATCATATTAGAATTAGGACGATCTAGGAGGTGAATTGAGGTGACCCAATGATAATGAGAACAATACCTCTCTTATATAGGCAAGGATGAGGAAATCCACCTATGAGGTGAATTGACAAGTGTCACATAAGGTGGCACAAAGGAGTAGACAAGTGTCCTATAGATGGAACACTTGGAGTGTGCAAACCAACAACTCCCATGACTAAGTCATCAACCTTGTGTGCCAAGTGTTGAGTGACCTTTGAGGTGAGATGGAAATGCTTCCAACCTCAAACAGGTAGCTCATAAGTTTTACCAAGGGTAAGTGCACCAAGATGGTTCCCAAAAAGGGGCCTTAAGTGGCCACTTTTTTTTTAAATCAAGAAATATTGACCTTGGACATGAAATTGAGGATAGTTACACTTAAAATTTTGAGATGGAACAAAAACAAGGATCAAAGTGTTCTGAGACTACTTTCTAAACTACTAATTTATTTTGAAAATAGTTGAGATTAAGGGGTTCAAAAGAAGGATGTACACAAATTGGTGTTGTTTTTGTCAGAAAAATATAACATAGCAACTCTTGTATGACCCTAGCACGGTGAACTTTTTTGTAGTATTTTTAAAATTGCTATGGTTGGAAGTTAGGTAACAGTATCTAGTTGATGCATGATTTTTTTGATAATTTTTTAATGAATATTTAATTTTTTACTAATTTTCTAAGTGGGTACTTCTTGAAAAGCAGAATTTTGGTTGTGCTCCCCCTACAAATTTTGGAAAGTAATTATTTTTTAAAAAAATTGTAAAATGGAGTCTAGTTTCTAAAAATGTAATTTATTTGAAATTTTGATGAACAGTTAATTTATAACCAAAAAAACACCAAACACTACTTTTCACCAAAAAAGAGACATACAAACAAAATAAATTATGGATGAAAAGCTTAACATTGTCAAAAAGTGAAAAAAATTAAATCGTTGGATAGCTAAGAGAGAACCTAACATTACCCATGTGTTCGATTTTGTCAATATTGAACCAGATGCAATTGTGCTGGTGAGCATGAACCCGATTATGTGAAAATTAGTAGAATTTGCAAAATCATGTCTTTGGTCATTGGGAATGCCTTCCAAGCCTTTGGGTTGGTATTCCAAGGCAAATACCAATGCTAAGGCTCGGGTATTCCCAAATCAAGATATAACGCGAGTGCATTTTAATGCACTCGCATTATTTCCTAGTTTTGACATTTATTTTGCTTATCTCGGGTACATGTCAAGCAAGACATAACACGAGCGGGTTATAACACGCTTACATTATGTATTTATTTATGTTAAATGCCACTCTATTAAATGTTTGTTGATATATTTGTATGTTTGTATGTAAATTTATGCTAGTGTGTCATGTATGTATGTATGTATGCCTATATGTGTCAGTGCATGTATATTGTTTGGATGTAGGATTGTATGTACATATGTATTATTCTTGTATGTATTTGTGTATGTGTTTAGAGGGAGGGAGAATTTTAAGAGAGAGAGAGAGTTGTGTAGGTAGGGTGGGATGGGGAGAGGGAGAGGGGGTGGAAGTGAGAGTTTAAGAGAGGGACTAGGAGAGGGGAATTTGCTAGGTAGGGTGAGAGGGAGATACTTGAGAGATAGGTAGGGAGAGGGAGTGCAAGAGAGAGGGAGAGGGTGTGGGAAGGAGTTCAACCTGAGAGAGGGAGAGAAAGAGGGGGCTGGAGTGAGAGGGACTTATCTAGGTAGGGTGGGAGGGAGAGATAGAGAGAGAGAGAGTTACCTAAGTGGGTTACCATAGGGAGTGACATGAG
>VDFB02177961.1:0-17538 GCA_007258455.2 Sequoia sempervirens | reverse complement strand
CAGTTGCTCAGGAGAATCCAGTGGTAGAGCTTCCGCCTGAGCTACCACGAGAGCCAATCAGTGGGATTGAGGAGGTGAGGAGAGCTGTACGAGAGGGAGACAAGTGGATAAGCGGTGTCCGCACTGAGGCAGAAAAATTCATGGCCGATCTTGTCTCATCATTTCAGAATGCATCTGGTATCCTTTCACGTTTAGATGGTGTCGAGCAAGCTTGGGGAGACACCCATATTTTTCAGGACAAAACTATTCCCCGCCTTGCTGTTTTGATGCGTGTGCCCACGCAAACTTTGGTGAATGAGGGAGTGATCCAGGCAGGCGACAGGTATGATTTTCGTGGGTGGCATTCAGCGGCATTCACTGGAAAGAGCTTCTTTGACACGGCAGCTATGGAGTCCTCCAGGATCAAGAAAGCAATGAGGAATATTCACGAGGGTATCCTCAACACGTTGGATGCGTTGTTCGCAAGGAGGCTAACTCATGAGGAGGTAGAGGTGGAAGGATTAAAGGCAAGATTGCAGCCTTTCTTTTCTGAGATGAGGACGTTTTCCCAGCTTGACTTTGAAAACATCTCTACGTTTTCAACAATTATTCAGAGTACACAGGATTCTATTGAGGCTTGGGGAAAGTCTTGTGAAAAACATGAGCAGATGGTGGCTATCCTGGAATATCAGCTTAATCTTACTCCAACAATTTCTGAGGAAGAGGTCGATGAGGTGCTGGCCCGATTCGTAGCATACGCGGTCAGAGAGAAGAGCAAGGGAATCCGAGTCATGGACGAGAATCTTCTAGAAGGGTAGTGGGCATTAATTGTCATACTGGTCAAGGAGGAATCTGCTATTTTTGGGATCATTTATGACACCACTCCTCCACCTTCTGGCGGTTTTTAGGGCAAAACTTGTCTAGGGATGAGGTGGCTCGATCTGAGCCCTCCATTGTAATTCAATCTGGACCGTCCGTTGGACTTGGCCAGCTATATAAGGGGGAGTCCCCCTCATTTGTAATCTAATAGTTAGAATCAGAAGTAGTCAGCAATTAGTGGATATTGGAGCAGAATAGAGAGTAGATATTTTTGAGTTAGAGTAGTTTTCATTGCATTGTTTGAAGAAGAAGGGGAATTCTCCCTTTGAGAATTTTTGTAAGAGATTGTCACAAAGGCTAATCATAATAAAGCATTTCATTGATGGTGAATTCAAACTTTGTTGTGAGTAGTTGTGAGATTTCTTCTTCCTTTGACTTCAACTAGGACTTAATTTCATGCTAATAGTTAGATATGGATGCTTATGTTTGATGTAAGTGAGCTTCTTTGATCCATACCACTAACAATCTTACTAATGGTAAGCTTGTCTTGCGTGGTCAACTGGAATACTCTATACTTAACTTCGATCAAGATTCATATGTAGCTATGCATCGTTGTGATGGTAATTGCATTATCGAATCGTGATTTGAACATCCTTTTTACCCTTTGAAGATTGCACTAACTTTGTCGAAGCTGTCCAATAGGAGGCTAGACAACGTTTGTTTGAAGTCCATTGAAATTGAGCATAACATCCTTTGCATTTAGGTTAGAATTTAGATTTCCGAAATCCCTGCAGCCATTCAATTCCGCATACTTTGGGTTAGCTCTAGGAAACTCGTACTTCAAAGCTAAATCATTCACACGAAAATCCCTTTCAAAGCATATACTTGTTGTTTACTACACGTATCCTGAACAATTGTGTAAGTCCCCTCGTAAGAACACAGCAAAATCACATCGAGCCAACTGAGTCTATTCGCACTAAAGGAACCTTGGAGTTGAAAGTATGATCTTACTCGCAATCTTAGCATGCTGAATACTTTGTTCGAGAGAGGATAGAGTATCCGTTGGGAAACTTTATTCTGTGTTGGTGCGGTCTCAAAAACCACGTCAACAGAATTGGCGCTAGGAGGGCAACTTTTAATTTCCATGCCTTAGCATTTTCCACCCATAATTAGTCTCAAGGGCGCATATCACCATGCTTGCTTTTAATTTTACCATGGGCGCATTTTGGAGTAGGCACTTTCATTTCTGAACACTTAGAAAACTTTAACTTACCCCCCTTAGGCTGGGCGCATTTAGCTAGGTATGCTTTTAATTTTCCAGACTTAGTTAATTTTCCATCTTACTTCAGCTCCTCAACGGGAATTTCGATGCCGGACTCCAAATTTTATCAAACATGGTGGATTTCATGCCTCTTGCTAGATTTAGGGTAATTTTCTCCTGCTAACCCTAATTTGCCCTGAGTCTCTATTTTTAGAAAGTTCCTTGAATTTCGCGCCTTCAACTGAATTTTGACCCCAGAAAGCCTGATTTTTGCCCTCCTCTGAACTTCAACTGATTCGTGTTGTTAATGCCCGATGCCTGTCTACACCTGCTATTTTTAGCAACCTACTAAAAATAGAAATTGCTCAGAAAGTCTTCAAATTTCATGTGTTGAATCCCTGAAGCATGGTGATCATAGCTGGATGCTGTTTTGGAGTAACTATCCTGTTCTGACCTTGATTTTAGGAAACCCTAATTTCTCTGCCCATGCCTGCTAAAAATAGCAATTATCTAATTCTCCATCCTCTGCAACTCTGTTTGTTTTGAAATTCGCGCCAAGGATCCCTCATCACATGTTTGACCAGTTCATACTGAGACTTGATGTTGGCCTGCCATTTATAGATGCTTCTGAAGTGACTTACTATTTATAGTAAGTGCTTGTTTCTGAGACTTCCTTGGCTCCGTTTTACTTGAAATTTAGACAGCACGCTCCTTGTTGGTGAACTTGCCTGTTTGCGCTGGCGCCCAAGATTGACTTTCTATTTATAGCTCGTGTCGAGAGCACCTTACTAAAAATAGTAAGTGCTCCGATTGCCTTCAAATTTTGCCAGCAGACTCCTTGAAAGATGCTGATCGTGGTGGATACTCCAGCTTTGGGCACTTTGTCGTCTGATTCCTCATTTTTAGCCCTGAAGCTCGAAACCCTAATTTTTGCATGTTCCTCAAATAAGCTCGTTTGACCTCGTTTCAGTTGCATGATGATCAGTTTGCAGTTCTGAAGTGTTGGGCAGTTGCTTGAGTGATACCTGCTAAAAATAGAAAGTGGCGGTGACGACCGACTGCTGGATGATTTTGCATGTCACACTGCCTGAAAAATCTTGAAAAACCCAAAAAAATCTTCAACATGCAAGCACCGACTAAAAATAGCAAGTTTCTAAAAGTGATCGGTTCCACTTGCATGTTACACCATTGCGAAGCTTTGAAAACCCAAGGAATATGTCAACCCGCTACCAAGAAAACCTGCATGCAAACCCTAATATCGGCCTCAAAGTCAATGCTAAAGTCGTTATCCCGCTTTGCATGTCATATCACCGCAAAGGTCTCGAAAAACCCACAAAGAATCTCCGGTCATGCATCAGAAAATGTAACATGTAGACCCTGGAATCTGCTCTAGAAGTTGGACTGCTAAAAATAGCAAGTCGTCTATTTTTGCTCAAATTTTGCGAGAAATGAACTTGAAGTGTTCAGAATGTAATGAAGTTGTCAAAATGTGAAAATCTCGAGAAAATCAACCCCAAGTTAACACTTACTAAAAATAGAAAGTCGGCAGAATTCAGTGAAAATTTAGGGGTCACTTGCTGGAAGTGTTGCGATAGCAATGCTAGGCCCAAAAGTTGACCAACCAACTCAATTTGACCCCAAAGTGACCTAAAGATGTGAAACCCTAATATCAGACTTGGCCAAATTTTACGTTTAAGCTCGCGGACGGGAGAGTCCCCGGAAAGCAGATAGTAGAAAAGAAGCAGAAGGAGAAAGAGAGAGAAAAAAACCAAAGCCAAAAGACCAGAATGGAGCAAAAATTTAGGGGTCCCCATTTTGAATGGGGCGATGTGTGAAAAGGTCACAACACTTTCCTTCTTCAAATGTGCAAGGACCAAGTCTCCCACCTTAAATTGTACATCCCTTTTCTTGAAATCAGCGTGCTTCTTATACTTTTCAACACTCTTTTGCAAATTGTCTCTAACTTGTTGGTGTATCTCCTTCATGGCTTCTACAAATGCTTCTCCCTCAACACTCCTCTTCTCCATTCCCTTCAAATCCCTGAACTCAAACACACCTCTAGGTTTCAAACCATACACCACTTCAAATGGACTTTTCCCTATGCTTCTATTGACTGAATCATTGTAAGCATATTCAGCTTGAGGAAGAACCAAGTCCCATTGTTGTCCATGTTCTTTTTTGAGACATCTCAAGAGATTTCCAAGGGATCTATTGACAACTTCAGTCTGCCCATCCGTTTGTGGATGATAGGCAATACTAAAGGTCAAATTAGTTCCAAGCTTACTCCAAAGGGTTCTCCAAAAGTGACTAGTAAACTTTGAATCCCTGTCTGAAACTATTGTTAATGGAAGACCATGAATTCTAACTATTTCTTTGAAGAATAACCCTACAATATGAGAAGCATCATTTGTGCATTTGCATGGAATAAAGTGAGCCATTTTACTAAATCTATCAACCACAACAAATACACTGTAATAACCCCTTTGAGTTCTTGGCAAACCTAATACAAAATCCATCCTTAGACTCTCCCATGGTTTGTTAGGTATTGGTAAGGGTTGACAAAGTCCTACATTAGAAGTAGAACCCTTGGCTCTTTGGCAGATTACACAACTTTCCACAAACTTTCTGACATCTACTTGCATCTTTGGCCAAAAATAAAACCTCCTTACCTGTTCCAATGTCTTATCAACCCCAAAATGTCCTCCTAAACTGCCACAATGTTTCTCCTTTATCAAATTAGTTCTCATGGAGCACTTTGGAATGCATAACTAAGCACCTTTAAACAACAATCCATCTTGCAACAAAAAATCAGAATACTCATCATGAAAAGCATCTTTAAACTGATCACAAACAAAATTTGCCTCTTTGAAGTTTTCATCTTCTGCATACATATCCTTCAAGGCTTCTATTCCCACACTTTGAAGTTGTATTTCATGCACCAACATTGACCTCCGGCTTAGAGCATCTGCTACCTTGTTGGATTGCCCTTTTTGGTGCTTGATTGTGAAGGTATAGCTCTGCAAATACTCTACCCACTTTACAAGTTTGTGACTCAACTTGTCTTGACTGTTTAGAAATTGCAAAGCATGATTGTCGGTGAAAACAATGAACTCCTTGGGCAAAAGGTAGTGTCTCCACTTCTTAAGGGACTGCACCATTACATATAGCTCCAAATCATACGATGAATACCTTCTTTTTGCTTCATTAAGCTTTTCACTAAAGAAAGCCATCGGTCTGCCTTCTTGGCTTAAAACTGCACCAATTGCAAAGCCACTTGCGTCACACTCTATAGTGAAAACCTTGTTGAAATCAGGTAAAGCAAGGATAGGTTGTTGAGCCACTCTGTTTTTTAGATATTTGAAGCTTCTTTCTGCCTCATCAGTCCATTGAAATCTTTTCCTTTTATCTCCTTTAATGGTGTCAATAATCAGTGAGCAGATGCGATTGAAGTTCTTCATAAATTTCCTATAGAAACTAGCAAGTCCATGAATGCTTCTTACCTCTCCTACTAATTTTGGAGTTGGCCAACTAAGAATTGCCTCTACTTTGGTGGGATCCATTTTCAATAAACCCTTGGAGATCACAAAACCAAGATACACTAGCTCCTCTTTCATGAATTCGCATTTTTTGAGATTTATCATCAACTTCTCTTCATTCAGCTTTTGCAAAACCATTTCAAGATGTTGCAAGTGCTCTTCTTTAGTCTTACTAAACACAAGTATGTCATCCAAATACACAACAAAAAAATTTCCAATAAAAGACTTCAAAACTTCATTCATTAGTCTCATAAATGTACTTGGAGTATTTGACAATCCAAAGGGCATTACCATCCACTCATACAGACCTTCATTAGTTTTAAATGCAGTTTTCCATTCATCCCCTTCTCTTATCCTAATCCGATGATAACCACTTTTTAAGTCAATTTTTTAGAAATAATATGCACCTCCCAAGCAGTCCATTAAATCCTCCATTCTAGGTATTGAAAACCTATATCTGATGGTGATTTTGTTGATTGCCCTTGAGTCAATACACATCCTCCAATCCCCATCCTTTTTGGGTGTTAAAACAGTGGGGACAGCACAAGGGCTCAAACTTTCCGTTATTAGGCCTTTATCTAACAATTCTTGGACCTGTCTTCTTATTTCCTCATTCTGTTTGGGAGTCACCTTGTATGCAGCCTTATTTGGCAAATTTGCACTAGGGATCAAGTCTATATGATGGCTTACATCTCTCATGGGAGGCAAAGAACTAGGTAACTCATCAACTGCAATGTCCTTGTATTTGTTCAACAAAGCCTGAACCTACTAGGTATACCCTCAACCTTATTTGCTGCTAAAACAGATTTAGGTTTGATCACTAAAGCAAATCCCTGTCCACCTTCATCCTTCAATGTTTTCAAAAATTCTTTCTCCCCAACTACCATAACACTAGACCCAATTTGTTTGTCAAATTCTTCATCTTGTAGGGGTGTCAATGTGAATGAAACTCCATCTTTATCTATTACATAAATGTTTTTTCTGACCATCATGCTTGGCTTTTTTGTCATATTGCCAGGGCCTTCCTAGCAGCAAGTGACAAACATCCATGGGAATGATGTCACATAGGATTTTATCATTATAACCCCCAATATTAAACTCTACCCATGTTTGCTCATTGACCAAGACTTGTTGACCCTTATTCAACCAAGATACTTTGTATGGTGTGGGGAGTGGGATTCTCTTCATGTTTAACTTCTCTACCATCTCTAAGGAAACCAAATTATCAGTAGAACCTGAATCAACAACTACTTTGCATACCTTTCCATGTGATTTACATGTGGTTCTAAACAATGATTTCCTTTGTGGAGGCTCTTTGACTGTTGGCACCTTAATGAGTGTTTTTCTCATCATCAAAGACTCACCTATCTCAGGAGCAGCATGTTGAGATGGTGAATTAACACTTTCATTGTCTTCCTCATGCACAATTTGGGTTCTTCGCTCACCTCCATGTGAATTTGATGCTTGCTTGTCCAGGCACTTCCATGCTGGATGACCAAATTGGTTGCATTGGTAACATCTACCTGAGAAGGTATTTGACCCTCTCCCTTGTCCACCAAACCTACCTCTGCCACTTGATTCACCACTTTGCTCTTGGTGGCTACTTGATTCTCCTTGTTGTTTTTGTGACTACCCTCTTGCACCAAATTTGCCTCTACCTCTGAAATTCTTCCCTCTGCCTCTTCCTTGCTGCCCTTGTCTCCTTTTTATCCTTACCTCTGCCTTGACAGCTAGTTGAAAACACTCTTCAACTATCCTAGGTGTTGTGAGACCAATTTCATCTTGAATGTTGAGTCTAAGCCCATTTAGATACCTTGCAAACTTTTCTACCTCATCTTTAGTATGTCCTCCTCTAATACTTAGTTTATGGAACTCTTCGGTGTATGCCATCACATCTACATTCTTTTGCTTTAAATTTTGCAGCTTCCTAAAGGTCTGAATTGCATAATCTGCAGGTAGAAATTGTGCTTTCTCCTTCGTTACCATTCTATCCCACGAACTGATCTTAGACTTGTCCTTCTTTACTCTTTCCTCTTGAACATAGTTCCACCATGTTAGGGTAGGGCCTTTCAACTTGGTTTTTGCAAATTTCACCTTCTTATTGTCTTCTATCTCCTCAAATTCAAAGAAATTATCAAGAGCATCTATCCAACCCAATACTTTTTCACTATCCATCTTTCCTCCGTACATAGACACTTCCACTTTCACCTTTGGAGTATCCCTCTTGACAGCCTTCAGCATCCTAACCATTCTCATCTCTTCAAGGTCCATTTCCTCTTCATCTTGGACTCCTCCTTGAGGGTTCTCACTCTCACCCTCATCCTCTTTGTCACTTTGGTCACCACTGACCATACCTCTTCTTTGGTTCTTCTCTAGGGCTGCAATTCTGGCAAGGGAAGCTTCATGAGACTCCTTATAAAGTCTCACCTCCTTTGCATATTGTTCCTTTAGTTCTCTGACTTCTTTGGCCGTTGGATTGCTCTTTGGAGGCATCTTGCTTATTCCAACTTTCATACACTTTTCCACTTCACAATTAGAACCTATGCTCTGATACCACTTGATGCAGAGTAGGGTGGAGTATGTTCAAACAACACAATTTAACAACTTCTTCAAGCTTTCAAACCCTAACTATGGTGGATTTCACACAATTCCTTGTTTCTCCTTCTAGGTCTTCAAACCTAGTTTCCTTTGCATATCTTTTAGAGTAGGCCTCAAACCCACTTCTCAAATACCATTTCAGCTACCCATTAGGCCCACTTTCAACATATCCAAACATGGACTTGGGTTGTTTTGGAACAAATTCATCAAATTTAGTTTGCTACGCGGCTCCAAGGCCAAATTAGGCCACTTTTCCAAAGCAAGTATGAGAAATTCAACAACCTATCTTCAGATCTTCACTCCAAAAGCTCTAACATGTCATATAGGGTCCCTTCATACAGTTTTCTTAGCTTTGATTTTTAACTAGGGTTTATTGTACTATGCAGATTGAAAAATTCCAAGCACAATAGAAAGAAATGAACTCGAACATAGACTTTAAGCAATTAAATAGGGCACATAAATATACAGATGGACATACCCAGCAAAGATAGCTCAATTCTCTTATTTGATTTGAAGCTGATTACAACTTAAGAGGGTTGGAAGTACAAAAAGTCAGGTCTGATTTGAACTTCAGACCAGCAATTACGTCCACTTGTGCCAAAACATAAGTCCAAACCCTAGCTATGTGAAGTGGGATGAAACAACCAGCTGGAGATGACTAAAAATCAACTGTAGCAGCCCACTAGAGTTTGTAGATGCCCAAAAACTCTTCAGATATGAAAATGAAGTCTATTGAGGACTGCTGTAACAAAAACCAAGTTATGTCTGAAGCTGGAAATCGCTCAGAATATCCTTATATGCCACAAGAACTTTTTGAAAACCTTCTATCAGCAAATAGAGATGAAAGTGCCACCAAAATAAGGTCGCGATCTGCAACTGGAACTTTGCCAAAGCAATCTGTTGAAGCTCTATGTTGAGCTCTGTCTGAACTCAACTAACTTGGTGGGATGAGGTCATCACCATGCCACAGGATTCAAGGGAGCACCATCTTGAATAGACTGAAAATTACTTTCGGTCAAGCGATCTCTCTCTTCAATCAATCACAACAAGATAATAACGCAAAAACATCCTTTTCTCATCCCACAAGCCTTCTTTAAATAAGACCTTAAGACAAGGCCGCCCTAGGGTTGAATCAAATTTGCTTTTATTAAAATATTTACTTTGCTTCAAGGCTAAGGCAACTAGCCCAAGTCGTCCCAAAGAAGATCAGATTTGCTCCATTAAAATATTCAATTTCTTCTTGGCTAAGTTTCCCCCAAACCGTCCTAAGAAAATCTGATTGCCTTTTTGCCTTTTTCAATATTATAAAATTCTATCTTGGAAACTTCCTTGAGCGGCCTCAAGGAAGAGATCAGATTTGATCTTAAAATACTAATTTTTGGTAGCTTCTCCCTTAAGTCACCTAAACCACCATAGGAAGGGGAAACTTCTAGAAGCTGATCAGATTTGATGAGGTCGACTCACCTCCTTGCTTGCTTGTCCTCCTTGTTTGCTTGGTCTTGCAAATAGACCTCCTTGCCTGCTTTGACTTGAAGTAGACCTTGCTTGCTTTGACCTCCTTGTGTGTTTTGACTTACAAGTGGAAAATAAGATCAGCATTATGCTTTGTTTGGATTAAGGGTAACACTCTCTTAATTCTCTAAACACATTCTACCAAAATTTGATCCTTATTGCCAAAATTCATTCCCTTTGTTGGATGGGCTAGAATAAGACCACCATGATGTCACTCCAAGAGTGGGGACATTACAGTCCTCCCTTCTCGGGATTGCTTGTCCTCAAGCAATCGAAGATTAGGATGCTGAAGTATTTGTTCTTCCCAAGTAGCATCCTCCATAGGCAAGTCTCTCCACTTGATAAGGTATTCCTTGATCATCTTATTGCATAGACTGCGTTCCCTCCAATTAACAATGGACTCAAGTTCTAGTATCAACACTCCTTCCTCATCAAGAGGTGGAAGAACTGGTGAAGCAACTACATGCTGTCCCAATGCCTTTTTGAGGCATGACACATGGAAAACATTATGGATTTTGCTGCCTGCCAGTAAATCAAGCTCATATGCTACCTCCCCGACTCTCCTGATGATCTTGTAGGGGCCATAAAATCTTGGCTTGAGTTTTTCTACACCGCTTCTCTTCAAGATACTCTGTCTATAGGGCTGAAGGCGCAAGAAAATCAAGTCATCTACCTCAAAAGTTCTCTCCACACGGCATCTATCAATGTACAATTTCTGCTGATTTTGGGCCTACTGAATATTATCCTTAAGTACCTTAAGGATGTCCTGAGTGTCCTGCAATAACTCCTTGGCCCGAGGGGTTCTGCTATCATCAAAAACCAAGTCCATTAAAGATAGGGCATCATATCCATACAACACCCTGAATGGGGACATGCCAATCGACATATAATAAGTGGTATTATAACAGTATTCTCCCAAATACAACCACCTAATCCAGGTACGCTGTTGTCCTACAATATAATTGCGAAGATAACACTCAACCCACTTATTCACGATCTTTGTCTACCCATCTATTTGAGGGTGATAGTTGGTGCTTGGTGTCAACTCTATACCAACTAATTGAAAAAGCTCCTACCAAAAAGCACTGAGAAATCTACTATCTCGATCACTAACTATGGTCTTGGGAAGACCATGCAAGCGAAACACCTCTTGAAAGAACAACTCTGCCACCTGTAGAACTGAATAATTAGAAGGTATAGCATAGAAGTGTGCATATTTGGTCAATCTATCAACAACCACAAATATGCAATCTCGTCCATGAACCTTCGAAAGTCCTGTAATGAAGTCCATATACCCTCCCACTTCTGCTCTGGAATGGGCAAGGGTGGTAGGAGTCCTACTGGAAAGGTATGCTCGAACTTGTTCTGCTGACAAGTCAAACACTCTCTAACATACTACATGACATCATCTTTGAGACCCTTCCATGAGAATCTCTCCTTGACTTGTCTATAGGTTTTGAAGAAACCTGGATGCCCTATTGTAGGTGTGTCATGAATGGCTCATAATATCTGTTGTTTAAGCTTGGACTCAGGAACTAGGAATATCCTGTCCTTGTAATAGATTACATCATCCACAACTCAATATCTATCATCCTGAATCCATCCATCCATGAGCTCGCATGCAAATGTAGACTTGGAATACTCAACTAAAAGTTGAGACTTCTAATCTGTTGATATCTCACTCAAAGAGCAAAGGGAAGGCCTCTTGGAAAGAGCATCGGCAGCCACATTATTCTTGCCTTTAACATACTCAATGTCAAAATCGTAGGCCTGTATCTTACTGACCCACTTTTGTTGCCGCTCATTAAGGTCCTTCTGCCCTAAGAAGTATCTCAAACTATTGTGGTCTATTCTAACCACAAATTTTCCACCCACTAAGTATTGTCTAAACTTGGCTAACACATGCATGATGGCCAACATCTCCTTATCGTAGGTGGAATAGAGCCTTTCTGAAGCCCGTAGTTTCCTGCTCTCATAAGCAATGGGATGAGGATTCTGCATCAATACAACCCGTAGGCCCTCTCCTGAAGCATCACACTCCAAGACAAAAGGCTGAGTAAAATCAGGTAGTGCCAACACAGGACAAGAGCTCATAACATCCTTAAGTCAATCAAATACAGCCTGTGCCTCATTTGTCCAACTAAATGTCCCCTCCTTGGTAAGATCTGTAAGAGGTGTTGCCAACTGTGAAAACCCCTTTACAAATCTTTTGTAGTAACTGTATAATCCCAAGAAACCTCGCAAATCATAGACGTTCCTTGGAGGTGGCCAATCCAGTATGGCTCGAATCTTCTCCTGGTGCACCTAAACTCCATTAGCACCAATCGCATGGCCCAAGTAGAGAATCTCCTGTAGTCCAAACTCACATTTGGACGCCTTTGCAAACAAAGACTGAGCCTCCATGATGCTAAGTACTTCATCTAGATGCCTAAGGTGCTCCCAAGATTTGCTAAATATCAGAATGTCATCAAAGAACACCAAAACAAACTTACGCAACTGCTTGTTGAATATATGATTCATGCAAGATTGAAAAGTAGCAGGAGCATTGGTGAGACCAAAGGGCATAACAAGAAACTCATAATGTCCAAAATGGCACCTGAATGTTGTCTTGTGAACATCCTCCGCTCGGACACGAATCTAATGGTATCCTGATCTAAGATCAATCTTAGAAAAGTACACGGCCCTGTGTAACTCATCTAGAAGCTCATCAATCCTGGGTATAGGGTACCGGTTTTTTATGGTCTTTTTGTTCAAGGCCCTATAATCAATACACATCTGTAGAGTCCCATCTTTCTTCACCAAAACTACTGAAGAAGCAAAGGGACTGGATGAAGGGCAGATATGTCCCATCTCAAGTAGCTCCTTGATGGTTTTGTCTATCTCCTCCTTGAAGTGCCTGGGATGTTTGTATGGTGTTGTAATGATGGGCTAAGAGCCCTCCTCCATCTCTATAACATGCTCAAATCCACGGTCAGGAGGTAACCCAAGTGGTATGTTACTAAACGCAACGCTACGCCGATCCAAAACCTTTTGAATATCCCCTGCGCATGCCATATCTCCATGCCTAAATAGTGTCTCCATCCTCCTAACTGAAATCACTCTAGGCTTCCCATCTGATAAAGCCTTCAACACAATTTTCTTTCCATCCACTATGAACTCCAACTCCATCTTCTGAAAATCCTGAACATACCTTCCAAGAGATTGAAGCCACTAGATGCCTAGCACCACATCTATCTCACCTAGACCAAGCATATAGAAGTCATTTGTCAATGTGTAATCTCCCATTTGGATGCTTAGTTGTGAGACTTTCCTGGTACAGCTCATGCCAAACCCATCGGCCACTATTACCTGGAATCCTGGAAACTCCTCTGTAGGAAGACCTCTCCTAGCCACCAATCCTTCATCAATGAAGTTATGCGTGGCTCCACTGTCAACCAAGCAAACAATGCGCTGTCCATTCAGAAATCCCTTTATACGAAAGGAATGGTATCGTGCAACTCCTGAAAGTGAAGCAATAGTAACTTCATTCTCTTTAGGTTCTATATGACGTTGATCCTCATGTTCCTCCTCACTCTCTGAGTCTATATTTGGAATCTCATCATCATTAGATATCACCTCAATAAGATGTGCTTTGCCTTTCCCAAGGCATCTATGACCAGGTTCCCACAATTGCTTGCAAGTGAAGCATAGCTTCTTCCTCCTGAGCTCATTCCTCTCCTCGCTGATTGTTGAAGAAGGTGTAACCTTGGGCTTATTGAAAGATTTCTGATTTGATTTGAAACTCTTGAAATTCTTCTTAGCGGGGTGCAAGGAAGTAGATGTTGTCTCAAGGTCTAAGGCAAGTTGAACTGCATCATGTAATGTGTTAGGCTTGAGTGCCTTAACTATGCTTTTCATCCTATCATTTAGACCCTCGATAAACAACATGACTACCCTTCTCTTGGACATATCGGGAACCATAACAGCAATGTTCTAGAATTCTTCTATGTATGTCTCCACATGTCCACTCTGCTTGAGCTGCGCCAACTCCCTATAATACACTTCCACATCCTTCCTGTCAAATTGTGCTATCAACCTTCGGCTGAACTCATCATAGGAATGGATCAAGCCATGGTTTTGGGTAACCAAACCATGACGCCACCAATCATATGCAGTACCTTCTAAGTGCATGGTTGCAAATTTGATTGCTTCATCCTCTGCCATA
Organism: Sequoia sempervirens; assembly: GCA_007258455.2. NCBI lineage: Eukaryota > Viridiplantae > Streptophyta > Pinopsida > Cupressales > Cupressaceae > Sequoia > Sequoia sempervirens. The sequence goes on along the minus strand of VDFB02177961.1, from coordinate 3,629 downwards.
GGTCGTAGAGTCAGAAAGGTATCCAGCTTGTGAATCCATGCTCTTGCCGTGATCTTCCCCTTACCATCAAATGTTGGGAGAGTGAGTTTACTTGTAGCATGTCTTAGATCCTTGTTTTGATTCCTTGGCCTTCTATTTGGCCTTGCTCTACTGTGCTCCCTCTTTTGGCTCATGTAACAGTCAAAGGTCAAATGATCCTTTACTTGTGGAGGTAACAGATCCCATTCATCATGCAGTGACATGACATTATCTATGAATGGTGCATCTTCATTTTCTTCAGCATTCTCCTCTTCTGATTCATTTCTCAAAAAAGTAGGTTGCAAGGGTCTATCACTGGTGCAAGTAGGTGCTCTTTGTGCCCTTGGAGTTCCAACAGCACTACCATTGTCTTCAGGTTCGTGAACTGGTCTTCTAGGAGCATTCATTTGTTGTATAGTTGTTGTAAGCTGCTGCAAGACATCAGCTACATGTTGTTGCCCTGCTGCAATACCCCTCATGATATCCCTTGCTTCTCTTTCCTCATTATTGACATCATGTCTTGGAGGACTGCCACTTCTTCTATCTCCCATGGTGTCTTGTCGTGTGTCAACGAAATTTGCTTGTTGCTCTACTCTTCTGCGTGCGTAATATCTATGTGGACCAATCTCCTATGGTTGCATAAGAGAACCCTAACCCTCCAGGCTGGCAGGAACAGGGCTTTGATACCACTGTAAGAACCCTTATAGGTTCAAACTAGAAATTTTTCTGTGCTAGTCTGAAAATTCTGATTTGTTCTTAACTTTGATTTTCAACTAGGGTTTACTGTAATATGCAGATTGAAAAATTCCAAGCACAATAGAAAGAAATGAACTCGAACATAGACTTTAAGCAATTAAATAGGGCACATAAATATATAGATGGACATACCCAGCAAAGATAGCTCAATTCTCTTATTTGATTTGAAGTTGATTACAACTTAAGAGGGCAAGAAGTACAAACAGTCAGGTCTGATTTGAACTTCAAACCACCAATTACATCCACTTGTGCCAAAACACAAGTCCAGACCCTAGCTATGTGAAGTGGGGCGAAACACCCAGCTGGAGATGACTAAAAATTGACTAGAGTAGCCTATTGGAGTTTGTAGATGCCCATAAACTCTTCAGATATGAAAATGAAATCTGTTGAGGACTGCTGTAACAAAAACCAGGTTATGTCTGAAGCTGGAAATCGCCCAGAATATCCTTCTATGCTACAAGAACTTCTTGAAAACCTTCTATCAGCAAATAGAGATGAAAGTCCCACCAAAATAAGGACGCAATCTGCAATTGGAACTTTTCCAAAGCAATTTGTTGAAGCTCTGTGTTGAACTCTGTCTGAACTCAACTAACTTGGTGGGATGGGGTTATCACCATGCCATACGATTCAAGAGAGCACCACCTTGAGTAGACTGAATATTACTTTCAGTCAAGAGATCTCTCTCTTAAATCAGTCACAACAAGATAATAACACAAAAACATCCTTATCTCATCGCCCAAGCCTTCTATAAATAAGACCTTAAGACAAGGCTGTCCTAGGGTTGAATGAAATTTGCTTTTATTAAAATATTTACTTTGCTTCAAGGCTAAGGCAACTAGCCCAAATTGTCCCAAAGAGGATCAGATTTGCTCCATTAAAATATTCAATTTCTTCTTGACTAAGTTTCCCCCAAACCATCCTAAGAAAATTTGATTGCCTTTTTGCCTTTTGAATATTATAAAATTCTATCTTGGAAGCTTCCTTGAGCCACCCCAAGGAAGAGATCAGATTTGATCTTAAAATACTAATTTTTGGTAGCTTCTCCCTTAAGTCACCTAAACTGCCATAGGAAGGGGAAACTTCTAGAAGCTGATCAAATTTGATGAGGTCGACTCACCTCCTTGCTTGCTTGTCCTCCTTGTTTGCTTGGTCTTAAAAATAGACCTCCTTGCCTGCTTTGACTTGAAGTAGACCTTCTTGCTTGCTTTGACTAGCAAGTAGACCTCCTTGCTTGCTTTGACCTCCTTGTGTGCTTTGACTTACAAGTGGAAAATAAGATCAGCGTTATGCTTTGCTTGGATTAAGGGTAACACTCTCTTAATTCTCTAAACACATTCTACCAAAATTTGATCCTTATTGCCAAAATTCATTCCCTTTTCATGCCTTCCAACCCACGGGAATGCTAGATGGGCTAGAATAAGACCACCATGATGTCACTCCGAGAGTGTGGACATTACAATTTGATAATCAAATTAATGTTCTCTAAATGCATTAATTTTCTTTTTTGTAAAACTACTTTTTTTTTGTCGAAGTCTAGAAGTTTTTCCCTCAAGTCCTGCCAAGTCCCTGAAGTTCGAATATATTTTTGGGCTGAGCCCGCGGCAAGTCCGAGTTTTCCAACTATGGTCAAAACCACGGATAGACAAAGTAGCTGGTTGAATTAAAGTTTTGTTCCGCTCCAATTTTGTCCAAAAGATTAACACTACAAACATTAAACCCTGAACCATTGTAAATAAGGGTATGCTAATCCCAATCTTATTAATAACAGCCATTATCATCAAGGCATCATTTTGCTTTTGCATTTCCAAAGGGGGTAATTCACTTTGACGAAAGACAATGTCCATACTAGCTGAATTCATACTCTCAAGCAAAGTTGCCACATCATTTGGTTGCACACTAGGAGGGAAAACAACTTTTTGCAAAGATTTTGAAGCATGCCATGATAAACGAGTGATGTTTGAATCAAATCCCACAAAGAAATCTTAGTAGGAGTGTTACAAAGTTGTTCAACAAGATCATATTCTTTACCACTACATGTTGAATGTTAGGTGTAGGTGGGAGGTACGGTTGAGGCAATGGAATGGATACGCTTGTTTTGCTTGCTTATTGTTTCTTTAGTGGTATATGTGTGAGCAACTGTTAAATCGATTGCTGCAACACATGATTACTAGTGAGTTGTTTCACAAAGTTTAGGCTATGGCCATGGGATTTGTAAGGTCCTATAATGAGAGGTGATTTAGGACGTCCAATAATTAGAGGACTTTTGGGAGGTCCAATAATTAAAGGAGTTTTTGGAGGTCCAATAATTAAAGGAGTCAATTGTGCATTCATAAGCTCAACGGAATTGACTTCTTGTTGATGATCTTCTATCGATGGGGGATCTAATGTCACCTTAACATCTTCATCTATGCAATCCATCTCGTTATCTTTTGAAACAAATGTATTAATGACTTCATCCTCTTGTCCAACAATATCTTCCCAAGTAGGAGATGTATTGAGAGAGAAACAAACAAGAATCTCATGACACTCAATGATTGGAGCTTCTAACACATAGATATCTTCTTCACAAGTAGGTGAGGTATCAGGAGAATAATAAACATGATTCTAATGATGGTCAAATATTGTATTCTCTTTCACCAATATAACCTCACACATAGGAGAGATAGCGGGAGAGGGATCAATGAAAAATAACAAATGAGGAGAAATAAACTCATTTTCACATGCCTGTAACAAAAATGCTTTGAAATGCTCAAGAAGATTTGACAATAGAAAATGAATTATAACAACACAAGATTTTTGCAATGTGAACATTGTGATGTGCCCTATGGATCAAGCTAGCAATGTTTTTAGCAAAA
>VDFB02177960.1:0-17980 GCA_007258455.2 Sequoia sempervirens | reverse complement strand
CAAGGCCAACCACGAACTTTGAAATCTCATCATCATTATCATCCCAAGCTTGTCGCAATTGTGCACATACACATATGAGAGAAATAATAACTTGAAAAGTGTGGTTGAGAAGAATAATGGAGGTGAATCAATATGAGTGCTAGAAGCTATAATGTTTTGATTGATTCTTATGTTTCTTGCATCTCTTTTCTCAAACTTCATTGATAGATTAGAATCTTTTGTTTAAATCTAATAGGTTTTTATGGTTGTTGTTTAGGATTTATGCTTTAATTCAGATTTCTAGTCTATACATTTGAGGAACTTGACAAAATCATGTCCTAGTGTCAAGATTTTGTAAAGCTATTGTTGTTTCTTTATTTTGTAATATCCCATGACACATTTGTAGGGTTTTGTGACACATCTTTCCCATGACACAATTGATAGACAAAGTGACACAAACATCTAGATGTGGCATAACTTTGAAGTTTTATCTAATAATGTCTCTATTTTTGTATTGCAAGTTTACCAATCTTAATCGTTCCCCCCTAGAACATTAGTATTGTGTTGTCCAGGTTGTTTTCTTGGTTTCTATTTGTTGTTTTTAGTTTTTCAAATCCTGCAACACATCTGCAGGATTTAGTGATGCATCTGTTAGATCCAGTGATACATCTTTCAAATCCAATGATGCAAGTGTCAGATACAACAACACATCCATCATATTCTGCAACATAATTTCATGTGTAACAACACATTTTACTATTGAATTTCAAAAGGTATAAATTTTTAGATTTTGTTATTACATGTGTTTTGATTTGGTTAGATAGGTATTTGTTGGTTATTAATCAATTTTGGCAGCTATCTTGGTGAACGATTGGAGAAGATTTCATTGCAAACTACTTACATTATTTGTTTTAGGATTTTGAAAGAGATTTGATCTAGAAACTACTAATTTATTTGTTGCAAGATGTTGGTCGGAGAATTTAAATCAATAAAACTTGTATGTATTTGTTTTTAGATAGATCACATTTCATTTTCTAAGGTTAAAAAATTCTTGTCTTCCATATCTTTTGTGCTTGAACATTTTGTTATCCTAGGTTGTTGTGTGTGAATCATCTCCCCTTGTGCACTTGTGTGATCCTAGGTTTAGGAGAAACACACAATAACCTTTTTTTAGGAGGACTACCTGGGGATTTCATCACTCTAGGGTGTGACCTCAACTGCATTTCTTGGTGGGGTATATAAATGGGGAGAGGAAAATTTGTACCTCAAAGAGTAGCTAGTGTCATTTGAAGTTGAGTTGTGAGATCCTTGATCCATTGAGAATTTTTCTGGTGATGATAGCAAGAGAGACCCTCCCAAACTTAGGATTCTATAGATGAGCTCTTTGTTCACAGTTGTCCCCCACTAAGAACCCTTTTTTTCAGAAGCCTAAGAGCCTTCCTCTATTGCTAATTGTAATGTAGTGTATAGTATCATTCCCAAAGCTACTCACTATGTATGCCCTTGAGTTGAGATAGAAATTATTGGGTTTGGCTTCTTTAGCCTCCTAGGGAGAGAGGAAAGGTGAGACTATTGCCATATTGGGCTTGTGCCATTGGACCTCTACCTATCCATTCTCTCTCGAGAGGTGTTTCATGTTGATCTTGGTGTATTAGTGTTGTGTGCAGTGGGACTACACTATGTATACAAACCTATTTAAATAATTAGACTGTGCATGTTTTCAAAGTGTCTTCAATCATGTTATACCAGTGAAATCATTGTCCTTTTGGCCTTAAGTCTTATCTCATATACTCTAGTGTCAACAACCATTTTATTTCTTGAGTGTTTTATGATCTAAAACTAAAAAAGCCAATAAAAAATGTAGGCACTAAAAAAATGTCCTGAGCTTGCAAAACTTTGGCTTAACTAATTATCAATGTTGCATTAACTAATTTCTCTCATCTCAAAAATCCTCCATCATCGATCTTATCATTGCACCTCTTAATCCTCACCATTCATTTTATCTGAATTTCTATAAAAGAAAGCTATCAACCTCATTCTAATCTAACTACATTCTTTAATATTTTGCTATCTTACATCTACATTAAGCTTTTTTCAAATTATGCACACTTAATATTTGAGAGAAAATAAGAAAAATTGAGAAGAGCAATGGAGAGGAATCAAATTTTACATAGAATTTGAGGTATATCATGTTTTATCATTTTATTTATATTTTCATATTATACTTCATTGTTATATTAGGGTCTCTATGGTTTGAATTAGATATTTTTGTGGTTTTTATCAATGATTCATGCCTTCCTTTTGAATTTCCCTGTCAAACAATTGGTGAAATCGATAGAGGGGGAATGAGGGAGGGATGAAGTGAGAGGTAGGTAGAGATAAAGAGAGAGGGGAGATAGAGAGAAATAGAGAGGGAGGGAGGAGGGAAGAGGTAGAGATAGATAGGTAGGGTGGGAGAGATATAGGGAGAGGTAGGTAGATAGAGAGGAAGATGTAGATGGGACATAAAAAGAAGTAGAGACAAAGAGAGAGAGAAGTAAGGTTGGAGGGATAGAGGGAGAGGTAGGTAGAGAGATGGAGGGTGACAAAATTACCTCTCTCTTTGTCTCTACTTATCTTTATCTCTCATCTACATCTTCATTTTTGTTTACCTACCTTTCCCTATATCCTGCCCTTGACTTTGATTTTTGTCTGACCTTTCGATCTTGATGATGATTGATCTCGATTCTGATTTTGACCTGATTTCGATTTCGACGCTGACTTTCGGTCGATCTCTTCCGACGGATTTCGATTGATTTCGATTTTGATTTTATCTTCGCGATTTCTCGATTTTTCCGCTGACGCTTTATTTTTTTTTTGACTGACTGGATTTGACTTTAAATAAAATTTCACATCATCGCATACACTACTGCATCATCTAATATCACTACATTTCACATCAAAATCACCAAACCCTAATTTCCTATTAATTGAATAATACAATATTATTTAATTAATTCATTTTTTCATTATTTTTTGACAAATTAAATAAACTTCACTTATTTAATAAAGTCCTAAAAACCTAATTTCTACTATTAATTGAGTAATATGACATTATTTAATTAATTCACTTTTTCATTAAATTCAACCAATTAAATAAATTTCATTTATTTAATAAAGTCCTAATCTAATGTTATTCCTCTTGATTAATTAAATAACACCAATTGTTAAATTATGTCACTAATCCACTTTATTCCCTTAAGTCAATTAAATTATTAAATCATAAATAATTTAATTAACTCACTTCCTCCAAATTTGAATAATTTGAATACACTATTCAAAACATCATCATCAAAAATCAAATCAAATAAATGCAGTAACTTTGTTTGCAAAGTCAAACTTGATTTGCACATTCAACTCTAAAAAGAATTAATTAATTATCCTTACCCACTTTCATGATTGAGCAAATTACAAATCACTGATTGCTCAATCTATTTCCTGATTGATTGATCTATTTCATAAAAGATCAATCTATTTCCTGACTGATCAATCTATTTCTTCAATCACACTAACTACATAATCAATTTGCATAGATTATGCCCATCTAAATCCTCTCAGCATCTTCTGACCATCGATCGAGATATTCTACTACGCAATCCTGATTGTCCATTTCAAATCACTATTTCTATATAACAAACCTCTTTCCTCACAAAAAAGGATCGGAGAATCAATACAATTTACATAATGAAGTAATGCAGAGATCATAATCGACATTCACAAAGCTTCAACCAACATCTTCGATCAAATATACACACACTCTTCAAAGCTCCTTACATGCACAATAGAGGCTTCACATTGATACAAACAACCACATCTTCGTGAACACACTCTGACATGGAATGGAAAAATTTCATCTATTTTTGAATTCACTTTGATATCGTAGGATTTCATTTTTTGTTTTCAGTAGCATAGAAAGCTTCATTTCATGAGTGAAGGAATGAATCTTTATTGTTGTTTTTTATTTAGATTAGTTTCTATTCAATGCACTTATTTTGTTTATACTTATGGATTTCTCTCACACATTTTGGCACACTGGTGGGACCTTAGTCCTTAGCACTAATGTTTTTGAGTTTAAATTGAACTCTGTGTTCCAAGCACTCGTAGTAATCTTCATGCATAGGTTCCAAAAAAATTTGCACTTGATTTCACAGCTCGGCACTTTTGACCTACTTTCTAGCACTTTTGACTTTTTCTAGTGCTTCTATTTTTTGATAGAGAATGATTTTAACTTTTTTCAGCACTTGTGACCTCTAACAAAGGCTGCTATTGACTATTTTTCCTTCACTTTTTCTCTATTAGTCTGTGTCCGAGATTTACAAGTTAAAGTTTGATTTCTAACACTAATGGGTACCTGATTTGAATGTACTGTACTAATGTTTGTGTATGCAATATTTATAGAGGTATAGTGAGCATCTATCCAAAAATCCATTAACACCTTTTACTGCAAGGAAAACGAATGATCAAAGAAATTCAAATTTTCAAGCTTTCTAAGTTAGAAAAATACTTTCAATTTGGTGCTTAAAACGAATCCCACAAACAAACGCTTTCAATTTAGTGTTGTAAATGAATCTTTTCAAGCTTTCTTAAGTTAGAAAATACTTTCAATTTGGTGCTTAAAAAGAATCCCACAAACAAATGCTTTTAAATTAGTGCTCTAAAATAAACCTTTTTCAAAGCTTTCATAGTTAGAGAACACTCAATTTGGTGCTTAAAGGGAATCCCACAAACAAAACACTTTTAAATTGGTGCTCTAAAATGGATGTTTTGAAGCTTTCAATTGGTTTTATTTTGAATGTTTGATTCTTTTTTTGACCAAACAATTTCAATTTATTGATGAATGTTTGATTTACTTTGTTTACTAAGTAAGACAAGGTTTAGAACAAACACTCAGTTTTGGGCTTAAAAATGAACAAATCAATTTTCTTTTGCACCTTTGCTATCTCATTGATTGATATCTAGAACACTTCTATTGGGTGCTTTAAAAAGAACCATTGCTATCTTTTACACACCTTATTTCACTTTATTTTGGGGATAGCACCGCTCAAGTCACTTAAAAAGAATCAAATTGTAATGAAGTGTATGTTGTGTTTGCTATGTTTGGAAAACTAAAGTGTTTTATCCTCTCCCCTCATGTCTTTGTGGTGATCTTGGGTGACAAAAAGATATTTTTGAGTTTCACACTTTGGTCATTTTTATCTTTTATCCTTAGAAAGAGGGATTTCTTTGATACACATCCCATGCTAGAGAACTCATTGCAAGGTCTCGAAGCATGTTTACTAGTGGGCTATATCAAAGGTTGTGAAATCATAAGAAAGTAACTTCAATTCGTGTTGACAATAGACTGCACCTAATGCCATGCCTTAAGTGGAATGGGAATGGTTAAAGAGCCTTAAGTGTCCAGCAGGTGAGTGTTGGTTACCGTGTTCATATTTTGTGGTCAATAAAACCCTTTGTTGTAGAGGGCAATGAGTCCTACCAGCGAGTTCTTTAAAGTGGTGCATTAGGAATTTATTTCCAAGAAGTTACTTGTCGTGTCTGATTTTTTGGTGGAAATATGGAGATTAAAAGTTCATTCTTAATTCCCATAAAGTTGCATGTAAAGTCATCACTTCTACTACGAAGAGCATGAGGCAATCCTACTAAGAAGAACGTACCTACTCCTTAAGGTGTAAAGATTTTTTTCTAAAAACAACCATTAACCTATAAAAAAAATCTTTGACATCAAACTCTATGCTTGATTTAAAATGAATACATCCAAACAAGCCTTAACATGGTTCTAAAATGGACAAACCTTTTTACTTAGTGTGAATCCTTTGAAAAGATCCATCTATTTGCACTCCTAAAAGATATCGTAAAACAATATCTTTGAAGGTTTCTGGATATCTAGGCTCACATTTCAAGTCACATTAGGGAAAAAGAAAACATTGGAAACTATAACTTTAGCATTTCTACCTCTATGAACTTCAAACTTTTGGAGGGAAACATGCTTAAAGTATAAACATTTAGGTCACACAAGTTTTGATTGTGGTGTTGCGGGATATCACTTGCCAAATCTCGAAACAGATTAAACAAAATAATCCAAAAACTGCAAAAATCATCCAAGTTGCTGCCAAATACTGAAATTGGAAAACAAGATTGAACAAGGGCTACTTTTGATATTGTTTCTAGCACACTTGATCAAAACCTAGTTGCACTTTCCAAAAATAGCTCAATTTTTCTCTCTGTCTCATGACAACTAGTGATAAAAGGTTGCTACTTTTGACAAAAGTAGTGTAATTGATACAAAACTAGTCACACTTGATTTTTTTTTGGTGCATTTGACAAAAAAATTTCAACATACTTGCCAAAAATCTATTCGTACTTTCCAAAAGAATCTTGCTTCTGTGCAATTCATCAGATTTGAAAGAATACCCATAGAAGCCACACTTGAAATTACTAGTTGCACTTGCTTTCCAAAATTTAACGCACTTGACAAAATCTTGGTCACACTTGATAAAACTGGTTGCTTTTTCCAAAAATTGGTCACTTTTTCCTCAATCCTACCACCTTTGCTCTGTTGTGTTGAAAAAAAAACAAATTGAAGCTGGTTACAAGATCCTTGTTGGAACAAAAAAATTGGAAACCCAAAATACATCATATAGTCCTTCATCCATCTTCAAACTCCATCCTACTTTTGGAAATCAAAATCAAAACAAACAAACCTGAATTAGTTCCTCACCCACACTTCTAATATATGAATAGTTGCTTGAACCTCAAGGCTAGTTCAAGTAAGATTTTTCATAATATATCCTCTAGAAGAAGTGAGATATTGATCTAGTCCTTCCAACATTTTGAGATCCAAGAATAACATCATTCCAAAACAACACTCAAACCTTAGGGTCTTAAGCTTCATAAAAAACATATCAAAACACCAACACTATTACCTTAAGACCATTTAGCATCAATTTGCTCCAGTCTAACAACCGAACCTTACAACACCAATCCTACAACCAAGTCTCACATACATTGAAGGTGAAAAAATGGATATCATTAGTAGTTTAAGGAGCTTCATATTTGAGAAGAATGAAACCAAAATAGTGGAGAAACGAAGCCAACATACTAGATAAAGAGGAAGAGAAAGAAGACCTTGCAACTGGAAGACCCATGTTATCACCTCCTGCGTGAAAATAGGTATTCATCCTTCATGATCTCCAAAAAGAGAAATCCTTAAGCGAAAATCCATATTTTGAATTTCAAAGAACCATTCTAGTTTAAATTTTTCCAAGGGGCACATCTTGAAAACTTACTGCAACTGTGACATCCAGCTAAGAAATTTTTATACTCACTTTTTAATAGGAGAACCAGACTTGTGTATCCAACATGAACATACCAATTGAAATCCTGAAGTTTCTTAGGGTTATATAACCTTAGAGTCCACATAGAAATAGACACCATCCTTCAAGAAATGAAAAATCCCAAAAAACAAACACAACTTCATTTTCCTTACAACATAAAATCTAAAAAGAAAAAAAGCATTCTTTTTCCATAGTTAGGAGTCACAAAATATTTTCAAAAAGCTTGGAAGTTGTTTATGACAACTACGAGGTCACAACATAGAAAGAACATGGAAACAAATAAAAGCAATACTATTGTACCACCAGTAAATACCACAAATGATGAGAGTGGCCCATGGGGCTATAGGCCAAGTGACCTTGAAACACCTCAAAAGAAACCCATGTTCAAAGAAACATTTAGTGAGGAAGAGATAAACCACAAATGAAGAAGTAATGGAGCAATCAAACCAGAATCCAAAAGATGTGGTCATAGAAGAGATGGATAGTGAGGAGGAAATAAATGAGGAAGAACTATTTCAACATTCCAACAACCCCTAGGTGCTCAAATTTATGGACAAATTGTTGAAAATGGACCCAAATTCTTACTTCTTCAAATTAGCACAAAGTGGGGCCAAATTTCCAATAGACTTTAAAGTGGAAGCTCTCAAAGACCCTAACCTTATTCCCTTAGGGGATAATTTAGTTGTGAGAAAAATATCCAAACGCACTGAGATTCCAAACATGCCACCCGTATTCTCACAAAACAATGGTCAACAAAAGGATAACCCATTGTATAGAAAACCAACTCAAGTCGAATAAGAGAAAGTGGCCCAACAATATTAAGGAGGTCCATACCAATACGTAACACAAAGCAACCATCCTCCACCAGGACAATATGTACATCAAAATGCGTCATATATTGACCCTTCCCAAAATGTATTGAATCAACAAGGGAAATTTCCACAACAATACCATCAACAAGGGGGGTCGAATGGTCCCTTTCCCAATCAATAGTACCAACCACTAGGTGTGCCACAAGGTACCCTCTCCAATCAACCAGGTGGGCCACATGGTCCCCTTCCTAGTCCATAGTACCATCAAAAAGGTAGGTCATATGTTCCCCTTCCTAATCAACAGTACCATCAAAACAGTGTGCCACATGGTACCCTTCTCAATTCATCATGAAAATAAGGTAACCTACCAACACAACATCAGAGAAACCTTGAGTATAGTTTGTTCCAACAACAGGGTGTTCCACAAAGCAGTCATCACCAGTCATCCCATCAACAAGGTAACCCACCAACACACCATTAGGGAAACCTTCAACATAGTTCATCCCAACAACAAGGTGTGCCACATGGTACCCTTCCCAAATTGTCTCATCAATAAGTTAACCCGCCAATGCACCATCAAGGAAACCTGTAGTATAGTTTACCCCAACAACATGGAGCTAACCCTCCTTACATTCAACAAGGAGCTAACCCTCCTTATGTTCAACAAGGAGCTAACCCTCTTTACATTCAACAAGGAGCTAATCCTCCTTACATCCAACAAGGAGTTAACGCTCCTTCCACCCAACATGGTTACCAAGGCCCCATACCTTTGCAATACCCAATCTATGACCAAAACGTGGTAGGAAAACAAGGTAATTAATTACGTGCAATATCCCCAAACCAACATACCAAAAATAGAGATGGAAATGCAACTACAAGCAATGAATCAAAAGATATCAGATATGCAGATAGGGAAAATAAAGAAGACTTATACCCTTCAGGATACATGTCCATTTCCTTTTGATCATTCCATTACTATGCTTCCCTTTCCAAAGAATTTTGAAATACTCAAGTTTGACAAATAAAAAGGAAAGGGAGACCCAGTAGAACATGTACGAGAATTTTTGGTAGCATGCATGGAGGTTCAAAAAAATGATGCTTACCTCATGAGAATCTTTCCACGAAGTCTTATTGGTCATGCCATGGAGTGGTTCACCCATCTACAACTAGGAATTAAAAGCTTCAATGAATTATCTACCAAATTTTTAACCCACTTCTCATTCAATATAGAACAAGACATCACCATCATGGATCTATACAAGATTAAGCAAATTCAAGGTGAATCTTTCACCTCATACCTTCAATGATGGCAAAATAAGGCTAGTTGATGCAAATCACCTATTCTCGACAAGGAATTGGTCAACATATTCATTTCAAATGTCCAAGAATAAGTCAAATATCAACTTACCATGTTGTGTCCCACAAAATTTGAAGAGGACATTGAAAAGGGACTGCACATAGAAAGGGCCCTCGTAGTAAGAGGAGTGATCAAGCTAAACAACCCAAGAGACAATTCCTCTAGTTCAAATGAGAAACCTAAAATTTGGGCCAAGAACAAGAATGCCACAAACGATGGAGTAGTGGATGCTAGAGTAGTATGGAATATACAAAATCCAAATGTACCTCAAAACAAAGCTCAAGTGGCCCAAACAAGCTACACTCCTAATAATAAACAAAACAACCAACTTACATATCCATAAAAAAATCAAGCAGTCAATCAATAGACAAATCAAGGAAAGAAAAAAAGGCAATACAGTCAACCAAGAAGGAAGTTCACGATATTAGAAGAGTCACTTGAGATGGTCATTCATAAACTAGTGCAACAAAACCTCATCAAGATCAATGATCACCCAAAATATGAGGAGCCAAGCTTCAAACTTCCATGGTACAATGAGAAGGATTTATGCAAGTTCCATAGAATGAAAGGACATACAATAAACAATTGCATGAGACTCAAGCACATCACACAAGAATTGATAGAAAAATGAGAATTAGATGTCAAACATTGACATAGAAACAAGGACCTCTAGATATACACAAACCCAATCCCAAACCATGCTAGGAAGAATGACAAAGGAAAGGACCAAGACTATCATAATGATAACTACACTTTCGATGACACAGTTCTAGGTACCCTCTCTCAAGCAAATGACACTAGGGTGGATGTAGTGACTATACAAGGTGGGGACAAAAACTGTAATGTAACTACTTGTTGAGGGATATTTACAATACATGGAGCCTTGCCTAAGCTCATGGCTAAGTCATCAAATGACTACAACATTGTGGAGTATCTAAAGAAGGTTCCTGCTTTGATCTTAATCCTAGAACTGCTAAAACTATCACCTGCACATAAGGAGGTACTAGAAAAATCATTAGAAGCATCAATCCCTAACAACCTCAATCCATATCAATTCCAAGCCATGGTTGGAAAAATAACAGCCAATCACCATTTAGTCTTTTCTAAGAAAGACCTTCCACAAAGGACATTCCACAACCAAGCCCTCTACATAGAGGTTGGTTTCCATAAGAACATGGTCAAGAGAGTGTTGATAGATAATGATGTAGGTCTAAACATTTGTACCTTGCATTTTTTCAAACAGTTGGGGTATTTTGATGACGTGATAGACAAGGAAATATTATTACTATAAGGGCCTATGATGACCTTAAATGGAATTCAGAAGGGATCATCAAGCTACCAGTGCAGATAGGACCAGCCATCATGGAAACTACATGTCAACTACTTGACCTTGATTTTCCATATAATCTCCTCCTAGGATGCCCTTGGATTCATGCATTACAAGAAGTCCCCTCAACCTTTCACCAATGCTTAAATTTTCCTCATGAAGGAAAAGAAGTGACATTATATGCCAATCTTGAGCCTTTCCACTTTTGTGAAAAATTAGACAAGAAGTATAATAAAATCTAGCGTATACCCTTCCACACTGCCATCAACCTCAACCAAGATCACATCATGTGAGAAACCAAAAATAGAAACCAAGGTTCAAGTACTTGACGGGGATAATGAAGATTATCACTTCAACCAAGAATTTTGTATTGGCATGCTTCCACCAACACCCAAGGTTTATGGAGGCCCAAATGAGATCAAATATGTTCAAATAGTACAAATGATAGCTAAACCCACAATTTTCACCAAGTGGGGGGATATGAAGGACGAAGAGATTTAAAGAAGACTTGTCACTATGATCTACAAAGAGGACCAAACGGAACCAGAATAGCCACAACCCATTCTAATGGATCCTACTAGTAAAGGTTATCAATTAGCTAAACAAATGAGATATCAGGGAATAGGCGGCCTTGGGCTACACAAATAAGGTAGGTGGGAGCATATCATAGTGGAATAGAGAAAGAAAAATATGGGACTAGGTTATGAGCCAAAAGAAGTGGTTACTCCAAATACTAGACATACCTCTTTTAATAAATGAGAAACTTCTACTAGCATTAAAACATTAGATATATACCACATTATGGACAACAATTTACTCATCAAAGTCTTATTTGAGAACTTTAGCATTGATAGGTTCCCTATCCAACTTCTCAAAACTATTCCCAATGACTACTATTATTCCATAATGGACTCTAATGAGTATGAATGGGATTCTTCCTCCTTTATCACCAGATATGGTTCTCCCATTTCAAGTGATGATGACCTAAACACCCAATGGGAAAATGATGCAAAATCCATTTTAACCATTTAAACAACCTCCATAATCTTTTTAGATAATGATGATAGCCTACCCCTTTGCTACCCACAATTGATAGATTGGGACCAACAATAGCATACACCTATTTTGCATCAATTCCAAAATGATGAAGCAATAACAGATTTCATGGGAATTCGAATGGACATACTACTAGGAGATCACAAAGCATGATTCATCATGGAACTTGAAGAGGATGCATACTTCAATGGAGAGATTGTATCTTCTAGTCACAAAAATGAAAAGAAAAATATTAAAATGTGATCCCCTAGAGAAAACCATAGTGTGGCTCTATCAGATCCCGAAAAGAAGAAGATAAAGGACTCATTCGAAGGTGAAAAAATATTCAAGGCACCTAAGGATGGAGGGTTCAATCTCCCCATATTTGAATATCAAGAAAGATCAACACTTATAGTGGAAGAAGAAAAATCCATAAATGTTGGAACAATAGAGGACCTAAAGATCGCATACCATGCGACATCGCTTAATCTTGAAGAGAAAGAAAACTTCATAGAATTCATCAACGATAGAAAGATAAAATTTTCTTGGACCTAAGTTGACATGCTTGGACTAGATCTAGCATTAGTGGTACATCATTTGGTCATAGTACCTAGAGAGAAACCTATCAAATAGAAACTAAGGAAAATGCATCTGCGAATAGAACTGTTGGTAAAGGTATAACTAAAAAAATTACTAGATGTGGGTTTCATCACACCCATTGATTATCCAGAATTGATATCAAATCCCATTGGGGTCATAAGGATTTGCATAGAATTTAGAGACCTAAACAAAGCTTTCCCAAAGGATGACTTCCTACTTCCAAGTATGGATATGATAGTGGATCTAACAGCAGGGCATGAGATGCTATCATTAATGGATGGTTTCTCTGGGTATAACAAATAAAAATATCCCTTGATGATCAACACAAAATGGAATTTACTTGTTCCTGGGGGACCCTCTGCTGGAATGCAATGCCATTTGGCCTAAAGAACACAGGAGAAACAAATCAAAGTGAAATGATGACCATCTTCCATGATATGATGCATGCAATCATGGAAGACTATGTGGATGAAATTCTAGAAAATTATGTCAAAAGGGAAGATCACTTGACCAATCTTGCAAAGGTGTTTGATATTCTAGAATAATATAACTTAAGACTCAACCCAAAAATTGTGTGCTCGGAGTAACATTCAGAAAGCTACTAGGGTATATAGTGTCAATAAGGGGCATTGAAGTAGGTCTTGTGAAAGTAAACTCAGTACATGAGACGCCTCCACCAAAGACATTAAATCAACTAATAATTTTATAGGGAAAGCTACAACCGATCAGGTGATTTATCACACAACTGGTAGAAAAATGTCACCCTTTCACTCATCTCCTACACAAGGACATCACCTTCAAGTGGGATGGGAGATGTGACCAAGCATTCCAACAAGTCAAGGAGTACCTACTCTCTCCTCCTGTACTCATGCTACCTATTCCAAACAAAGAAATAATACTCTATGTGTTTACCACACAAGCAACATTGGGAGCTCTTCTAGCCCAACTAGATGATAATAACAAAGAAAGAGTGGTCTACTACATCAACCAAACACTATTGGGCTATGAGTTGAACTACTCACCCATAGAAAGAGTATCTCTCAATCGTATTTGTAATACAAAAGATGAGACACTATATCTTAAATAGACAAGTCAAGTTGATTTCAAAGGTAGACCTGCTAAAATACCTACTAGAAAAAGAAGCCTTAACAAGTAGAATTGCTAAATGGGTAATGATTCTAAGTGAGTTCGACATAGAGTATGTGGATAGAAGGGCCATCAAGGGACAAATCATAGCAGACCAACTAGCTGAAGCACCGATAGAGGATCACAAGCCTCTTATAGTAGACTTCCTAGATGAAAGCATATTGCTAATAGAACAAACAAGCCATTGGACCTTGTATTTTGATGGGTCCCACACACAACATGGCTCTAGAGTAGGTATCCTATTTCTCACACCACAAGGAGATATTATACCCAAGGCATACATAATTGTATTCTTGTGCACAAACAATATCTCAAAAAATGAAGCTCTAATCACAAGGCTAAATATGACTATTTAATGGAGGATAAAGGAACTACGTGTCTTCGAATATTCTCAATTGGTGACCAAACAAGTGAATGATGGGCACCAAACAAAAGACAACAAGCTGATGTCGTATAAAAGAATGGTGGATAGTTTTAAGGAATACTTTGTCACAATAACCTTTGAATAGATTCCTCAAATCAACAATAGAGCACTCGATGCCATGGCAACAATAGGGTCACTTCTGGATATTTTGTAGAATATTCCCAAGTATGAGTTCCTTGTAGAACAACTACTCATACTAGCATTTGACATCCTAGAATCAGAACTAGTGTGTATTGTTGTTGGCCCTAACTCCACATGGTACCAAGACACATTTGCTTACATCCAGCATGGTATCATTCCACTTAACTTAACAACCACCCAAAAGAAGACCTTTACCCATAGGACATCCCAATTTACGATCCTAGGAGATACCCTATATCGTCATAGTCTAGATGTTATGTTACTTTGATTTATTAATTCAGAAGAAGTACAAATGGCCTTGCAAGAGGTACACAAAGGTGTTTATGGGTCCCACTCTAGCGGAACCAAAAGTTGCTGAGAATAGGGTACTATTGGCCCTCCATGGAGCAAGAGTGTATTTAGGATTCCTAAATTTTTTGTCAATGCTAGCAGCATAGTGACCTCATTCATGCACCAACATAGGAGTTGAGACTCATCAAAACACCATGGTCGTTTTCACAATGGGGATTAGACCTGGTAGGAAATATTTCTCTTGCTTCCTCTAATAGGCATAAGTTTATTATTACTACCACTGATTACTTTACCAAAAGGATAAAAGCAATTCCATTGACCTACATCATTGGAAAGAAGATATAAAAAGTCATTTTGAATTATCTAATTTGTAGGTATGGAATTCCCCAAACAATAATAACAGACAATGGAAACCAATTCAAGAATCAAGATGTCCAAGAGCTTTGTTCCAAATTCTCTATCCAACATAGATTTTCCATGCCCTATTACCCCCAAGGAAACAGTCAGACTGAAGTGTCTAACAAAACCATCTTGAAAATATGAAAGAAGACTATTAATGAAGTTGGTCAAGATTGGAATTTACAACTGAACCCAGCTCTATGGGCTTATCGAACCAGCATCTGAACACCTATAGGTGCCACACCTTTCTCCTTAGTCTATAGATTGAAAGTTGTCTTACCTATGAAGGTCAAAATCCCCTCATTGATAATCTCACTAAAAGGCATGGTCAACAATGAAGAGTATCAAGTATCTCGATTAAATGAGTTGGAGCTCCTAGATGAAATGTGTTTAGTGCGTTAAACCATCTTCAGGTTTATCAGAATTAGCTCAAATGAAGCTATGATAAGAAAATTAAAGATAAATTTTTATAGGTTGGTGACTTGGTCCTCAAAGAGAATTAGAAGGTACAACTAAATCAAAATGGAAAAGGAAAATTTGAACCCAATTGGTTAGGCACATTTATCATCACAACAAGCTACGGTTCTAGAGCTTATTAATTGGCTACTCCTGAAGGGGAACCCTTGGATGAACCACTAAACAATAGCCACCTCAAGAAGTTCTATACTTGAAGCACATTAGAATACCCCAGGAAAAGGGTAAAAATCCAAAAAATTCAAAAAAGATAAAAAAGCAAAAAAATCAAAAAGCAAGAAAAACAATAAAGAGAAATAAAACGTTCTGTTAGTGAAAACCACTTTGTGGTACTCCTAGAATAGGTACCATAGTGAAAACCTAGAAAACAGGCGCTATGTTTGAATAAGACTTGCATCGTTATCTATCGATACTATCCACAATATCCACTCATTCATTCCATAAATAAAGCATTGTCCAACCATGGATCGTTATTCATCTAGGAAAGTAGTCTTACTATGAACTGGGGCAACTTCCCAAAGCTAGTTGTGGAATAGATATTTATGCATCCTATCAGGTTCAAAACTATTGAAAATAAAAAACATCTAGAAAACAACAAAATAAAAAACATCTAGAAAACAACAAAAAATCAAAACAACTTTGGATTATTCCTTCACTCAAACATTCTAAGATATCAATATTTCTTTGAACCTCATGGTTGGTTAAAGTAGATTTCCTGCAACATATCCTCTAGAAATAGAAGTGGAATATCAATACAAGTTATAGATGTTTAAATCCCAAAAATAAGTTTATGCTTTGAGTCAATTGGTTGAACTACATGGTCTTTGTGTGTACAACGTAGGAGGGGCTTATTAGCCCACGAGGCCCTAGTTCAATCCCTTTAGGTTTCTATCATGCTTGATTTCAAAATCCAAAAACAATCACAAAATGCAAAATCCAAAAAATTCACAAAACGAAAAAAGATCACAAACATTTGAAAAACATGTTCACGTCAAGCCAAGAAAACTAAGAGCCTTTGCATGTACAACATAGGCAAGGCTCATCTTTGATGATCCCCTGAGGCCCTAGATTAGTCCCCTAAAAACAACAAAAACATCATAAAACTTAGAAAAATAAAAAAATTCCAACTCCATCATCACAATCCATAATAAACTTTTTCATCCATAATAAACAAATCGTTGCATTCACCCTTTGATAAAAAAAATAAACAAACAAAGAAAAACATCAAAAACTAGAACCTCCAAGAAAACACTCACAAATATTTGATCACAAAATAGACTAAAACAAATTCCAAAGTATTAACTGCCTATCTTTTTGATAATTCACCAACAACATCCTGAGATATGCCTTAACGGATTTGTTCCTACGATAGACATGATCAAGAATGAATAATAGCCTAAAACCTCAAAACATATATGACAAGTGATACTGCAACTTTATTTTATCTTTTTATAGTTTATCTTTATGATTTATTTTATTGACTCATTCCCAGGATCTCTCGAGGATGTCCATAAGGATTTAGATAAGAAGGAATGAGGGAAATTGAGCATCATTTCAGTTTTGTATTTGTAAGATGTTTGTGTGATACTACCATGGAAAATACTTGCTTTATTGAGTGTATGGAAGTTTTTTTACGAAAATTCATGTAGTAGTTGCATGTTAGGTATTTCATACCTCTCTGTGTAAATGGTCTGAAAAGTTTTAACACAACCCACCCATATATTTTAAACAAAGTTTTCATATGCCTGGTATGAGCAAGAATATTCTTTGTATGTTGAGTCAAATTCCATGCAATGGATACAAAGTCACCTTAGTCATTAATACCCTGGTGCATCATATCTATTTGCTACATCAAAAAGGATTGTTCAAAATGGAAAGTCTCCAAGAAAAGCGAAAGAAAAATCATTAACAACTAACAACATCAAATTTTTACCCATGATCAAATATTTCTTCTTACTAAAATCCATCTTGCATCACAATATCATTAGTACCATATTCATCCTGCATCCACAATGTTGTTGATACATGTCATGATGATAATAAAGCAATGAAAACATCATGTATCATGTATAAGGCATACAACCATCATTAGTACCATATTCATCCTACATCCACAATGTTGTTGATACATGTCATGATGATAATAAAGCAATGAAAACATCATGTATCATGTATAAGGCATACAACCATCATATATCACCATTCATCATATATATAATAAGACATCATATGATCAATCCATCCATCCACATCATATGCATACATCAAAAAAGTACAAAAACATATATAAACATACATCATCATAGATCATCATCCATAAACCATCACATAAACACATTATGAAGTTGAATTGAAGCATGCATATCTCATATATATCATCATCAAAAAGGAGAATGTCATAGTACATAATCATAATGGAAACAAGTTTGATAAGATAATACAAAAATATACATATATACGAGGCCTCAATTGGGCTGATGTATATATATACAAAATCATGTCTACAATATAAGTCTTTGAATAACAATGTCATAAAGATCGAGTAGAAATATGCCATTGTCTGACTAGAGGGGGGAGGACTCTAAAGATCAGGTTGTGCATCAGGATCCAACTATCTAACAG